>PVKB01003008.1:0-231806 GCA_004027205.1 Ctenodactylus gundi
CGGAGCAGAGGCCAGGGGTGTCTTGGGCCTGGGGAGCAGCCAAGCACCTTGGCCTGGCCCGTCCTCCCAGCACCCAGGAGGCTGAGGCAGAAGCGTCTCAAGTCCCAGCCCAGCCTGGGAAATAGAGAACATCTGGGAGACACGCACCAGGGCGGGGAGAAGGGGCCACAGCAGGGCGGAGGCCCGGGCTGGGGAGCCGCAGGGATGAGGGCGCAGATCGGGGACAAGGCCTTCCTGGAGAAGTGACCAGGGCCTAAAGGGACAATTGGGGACAGGTCCAAGGGGGTCCCGGAGGGCGGCACAGGTGCAAGCCTGGTGCTGAGCAATGACTGTGTGGCACGTGGCCTGAGGGGAAGCGTGGCCTGATGGTGGGCGTGGCCTGATGGTGGGCGTGGCCTGGGACATCTCTTCAGTTCCCTCCTCCGCATGCTGGACACAAAGTGCCTGCAAGGGATGAGGCGACAACGCTCCCGTCCTCCGCCGCTTACCTCGCGTGGGCGCTGGACGTGACCAGGCCTTGGGGGTCTCTGGGATACAAACAGAGCTAAGCTCCCAAACGAGCAGGACTGGAACTCGAGCCGAGGCCGGGAGGGGCCGGCGGCGGGCCCTGGTCCCTGGCTAAGGGGAGCGGGTCCTCTGCCCGGCCTGGGCGGAGCCAGGGGCCTGTGGGAATTTTCTCTCCCGTGTCCTCAAAGGCCACAGGGGCGGGTGCCGGGTGCGGCGGCCGGGGGCGAAGGGGCCGCATGGGTTTTGTGGTTGAATTATCCAAACAGTGGGTCGTTCCGTGCGCCCGGGCGGCTGTGAACGGGCCGGCTTTGTCCATCCTGAGAACAGCGGCGGTGTGAGCGGCCAGACAAAGCCGGCGCTGACGCGGCCTTTTCCATGGTCAGCCAGAGAAAGAAGGCCGCCAGGCACACAAAGCCGCGCTCTGCTTTAGATACGGCCCGTGGGAGGGCCAGGCCCCCGCCGCAGCCTCCCCTCCGGACAGGAGCCGCCTGGCCAACGGCCCCGAGCTCCTGGGATGGCCACCTGTCCCCCGGCGCCCTCACCTCCCAGGAGAGGCCTGAGACGGATCCCCAGAGGCCACCCAGGTTCCCCCCGCCATCAGCACTGACCCAGATAGCGAGCAGCTGGTGTGATGGGCCCCAGATCCCCGGGTGGGGTCCCTGTGCCGGGTGGGCCAGGTCTAACGCCATCCCACCCACACCTGCGCCTGAAGCGAGCCTGCTCAGGCCGGGGCCAGGGCAGGACCACCTCAGGAAGGGGGCAGCCAGCTACCTTGGAGCGCAGGCCACGGGCAGGGATGGCAAGGCCAGAGGGGCAGCGCTGGGGCCCTGTGTCTTCTCCGGGGCACCCTGCTCGGGCTACAGATGGCCAAGTAGTGAGCAGAGACAAAAAGCCAGGCCTGGCCTCCTACGGATCTTCTCGGCTGCGGGGCTGCGGGGATTAGAGGGAACGGACTGGGAAGGGAGGGACAGGAGGGGAGCGCCCCAGGGCAGACAGGACCCCTAGTCAGGTCTTTCGGAGACCTGTGGCTGCAGCCTCCTGCCAGCTAGGCCCCTGTGGTACCGGGGGTCAGAGGTGACTTGGGCAATGCCCCTGACCCCACAGTCTGGAGCCTGGTGCTACAGCCCACCAGGTCTATGTGGCCACCACCCTGTCACAGGTAGTCAACCGTCCTCTGCCACACCTTGGCTGTGGGGCTTGGAGGGGTATGGCAGAGAGAAGAAAGTGGGTCTATGTGGGCATTGGCATGGGATGGCATGCCTGGTCTCCAAAACACCGGGGGCACAAATAGTGGGAAGGGGCCTATGTCACAGCTGCCTTGAGAATGGACCAGAATAGAAGGGTCTGAGCCTCACCAGGGGCGAGCTAGGGGGCTGCCACCAATATTCTGAGACTGTGTTTGAATGGAACAGGGTGCCGTGGGCAGCCATGGGCTCTCAGGTGGGCAGGAAGGAAGGTAAGGCCTGGGGCTGACTGAGACCAGGTTGGGGGGGGCATGTTCCAGGGTCCACAGGAGCGGACTGAAGGGGGGCTTGCCCACCAGGCCCAGGCCAGCCTCTCCATCTCCCCGTTGTGCCATCAATCCATCATCCACTGCTCGCAGAGGCTGGGCTGCGCACACCCTGGGAAACTGAGGCAAAGAGGGGACCTCCCCAACCCTCAGAGTCCTGGACCCACCGCGCCAGGACGCTGCAGCCCCAGTGCCACCCTGGGACGTGTGCCCTGCCCCCGCACTGGGCAGAGCCACCCAGTGTCGCTGGCTCCTGCTGAGTGCCGCAGCTGGGAAGGCACCCGGACCTCAGCCAGGGATGGTGTCATCTTCTCGCAGGCAGAGCGGGGGACCCCAAGACAGAAGGTGGAGCCCCCAGCCTCACCCAGCCCCCATCTGGGTCCCATCAGCCTCGCCCTTGGCCAAGGAGCGGGAGAAGCAGCCAGAGGGCCATGTCGGCGGCAGGCCTGGCCTTACCCCGGCAGGCAGCGCGGTTCTGAGAAGCAGCAGCTCGGGCACCCGCTCCTACCAGCTGGTGCCGACAGGCAGCGGCTGCCGGCTCCTTCCCTGACTTCAGCTAGGATGTGCCCGAGGGCAGCCGTGGTCTGGGGCGGCCTGCATGCAGCTGTGGGCCTGGGGCTGGCAGGCACTTGGGTCGGGAGTGTGCATGTGTGTGTAGGTATGGGCATGTGGCTGGGGACGGGGGAAAGGGACTGGCTGCAGCGTCCCAGCAGGACAGGACCTGGGAGGCCGCCTGGCCGCGTTCCCAGCCCCAGGCAGGACCTGGGTTCAGGTTTCTCTCCCGCTGCCCTGTGTTTCTCCACTTGCTGCTGGCCCTGAGTACAGCCCAGGCCTCGGGGACCCAGCTGTGGTGTCTCCAGGAGGAGGCGCCGTCTCCAGCCCCAGACCCTTGGTGGACTCGGCAAATATTCTGAGGTCTTGCAGCCTGGCCTGGGCCCAGCTGGGGACGGGAATCCACGAGAAGCCAACACTGCTCCTGCTCTGGGGGTTCAGCAAAGAAGACAGAACATCTGGATGATGGTTTCAGGCCTTGAGGTCTAACCCTCCCCTGATAAGCCTGTGTCTCCCTAGCTGGCAGAGGGGAGCTGGGGGTGCATGGAAGGCCCAGAGGGATCTGTGGAATAGGGACCTGAGCCGGGGATGGGGTGGGGTGGGCAGAAGGAGGGTGGCCATGCGCTGGGACAGGGGACGCACTCTAGCAGTGCATCAGTGACGTGAGGCAGTTGGCGTCCTGTGAGACCCTTCCCTCCCTTGCCCAGCACCCAGCTCATGTCCACCTGTGGCTCTGGGTGAGCACCCTGGGTGGCTGGGCGGACCCTGGGACAAGATGGGAGCAGAGCCGAGCCGTTTTCAGACCCAGACAGCAGTTCCCAGGGGCCGGGTGCCCCGGCGGAGGCTGCCCCCACCCCCAGGCATTGGGGCTGGGCCACTGCCACTTGGGAGCAGCGTTTATGCCGTGAGCAGCCAGAGGGGCCCAATCCCCCAGTGCCTCTAATGTGTTTGCAGAGAACAAGCGAGCGGCCCAGAATGCTCGGTCACCGCTGGTCACTCTGGTCACCGGCTTTTGTTCTCCCAGGCCTCTGGGCACTGGAGTCTGGGTGTCACGTGATGCCGCTGCAGTCAGCAGATCGGATTCTGCTGCCATGGCAGGCCCGGTCTGATGGGGGGGGCCATCCCAGCGGGATTCCCAGCCACGGCCTGCTTGCAGGTGACCTGAGAACAGTGACAGCATGATGGCGGCAGAGCAGGTGGCCATGGGGATGGGCCACCTGCCTGAGGGATGAGTGTGAGAAGGGGTGGAGGGGTCCTTGCCTGCCTCGCCTAACTGAGCACCCCCTCCTGGGACAGGGATGTCCCCGGAGCCAGGTGCCCCAGCTCTGCCTCCCCATGGCTCTCCTGTCTTGTCCCATAGGCACCCATGGAGTAGGATCTCATGGGGGGACAGAGGCTGAGGCAGAGCATGGATTAAGTGAACAGGGAAACCGAGGCACGGTGGCTCCAGGCAGAGAAGCAGCCTCCCGTAGGAGGGTAGGAGTGGGGCTTGGGGGTAGGGAACTGGGTTCTGTCAGGCCCATGTCACCACAGCCCATGCCGGGCCACGTGTCCTGGCGCCTGGTCAGGAGCTCTTGGCACTAAGTTGTCTTTCCAGAAATTGCTGAAATTTCTGTGGCCCAAACAAACCCTCGCTTGTTCCAGCATGTGCCCGTCAATCAGGCAGGCAGGGCGAGGACCAGGCCCGAGGCCCTTGGAAACCGGGTCCACGGTCACCTCTGGCCACTGCTCCCTTCAGATGCTCCTGCCAGGCTGCTGATGGCTGGGGTGGTGACAGCCCGGGCACCTCCTGGTTGTCTGTGTGGACTGCCCTGTGTCCTCAGGCTCCTGTCACTGTCACTGCCCCACAGGCTTGTCCTACGCAGGTACAGCTGTAGCCCTACTGTCCAGGCACACAGGTGAAGCCATCCAGGCCCCGGTGTCCCGACTTCTGGCTCAGGAGTGGCACCCTCAACCCCGAACTGTGTTGACTTCGATAAGGCACAGGTGGAGACCAACCTGTGAACCACAGAGGTTGGTTTTTTGTTTTGGTTTGGTTTTGTGGTATTAGAGACCAAGTTCGGGGCTTTCACACTGAGCTACCTCCCCAACCCACTCTTTTACTTATTATTATTTTTAGATTTTGAGATCGGGTTTTGCTAAGTTGCCCAGGCTGGGTTTGAACTTGCAATCCTCCTGCCTCAGCTTCCCAGAGTGCTGGATGCCAGACCTGCTCAGCCACAGAGGGTGTAGAAGTTGCTTTTACTTTTTCCCAAACGTGTTCTCCCCCACCCGAAGTACCCACTGTCGCTGCCTGCTGCCCACAGGAATAACTGCCCTGAGCCCAGCGTGCCCCCCTCACGATCCTTGAACACAGTGTCGCGAAGCCTCTCCAGGCCCCCTGGGCTCACCACGGATGAAGCCTTGGTTCCCATGTGTCCAGCCGGTCGTCGGCCCCACCCATGACCTGTCATGGCGAGCACACCCCTGAGGAGTCCCACTGCCCCAGGGGCTGAGCGACATCTGCCCTAGGGTTTGGCCTCCAGGCAGGACGCAGATGCTGTGAGCCCAAGGCCACAGGGGACCTCCAGGCCGGGCTTGCGGCTGTGACCCCACACTCCCCGCCCGTCCTCAGGGAGCCTCCAAGCTTGGAATTATGGTTCCCAAGCATGTACTTACTCGGTTTGCTCTGAGAAGGTTAGGGTTCAGCTCAGCCAATGACACACTCTGGCCCTGAGACATTGGAAATCACAGCGCTGTGGGCCCAGGGTGGCCTGTGCCCACAGCGGGGTGAGGAAGCGCAGGCTGCGGCCGGGCTCCCCCACCCGGGAGGGGTGACTTCCCAGGGTGACACACCTGGCTGTCAGAGTCTCACACTGGATGTGGTGGCACACGCTGGTGCCACAGCAAGCAGGAACAGGAGTAGGTACGGCCTGCAGTCAGCATCTCCCGGGCATCTCCGCAGGCCCCAGCCCAGGAGGACCACCGTAGGCATTATCAGTGCCATCATTATTTCTGAACACGTGAGTGCTGGCCGGGGGAGGGATGCGCGCAACGTGGGTGATGGCAGGAGCCCTCTCTGGGTCCCAGGGGCGGTCCCGGCCCTGGGGAGGAGTTCAGCATGCGGAGCCAGAACTGGTCCTCCAGGAAAACACGTGGGCACCGGGGCCCCCAAAGGCCACACTGCCCCCTCACCCAGCAGCCGTGGCCTGGCCCTGGGGCCCTTCCTACCCAGCTGCTTCAGGCCACCTGGCTCTTCATGCCCCGCGATACTTCAAGGCAGATGCGGTCATGGTGTCACCCATCGTCATGGTGACGCTCCCCCCTCCACGTCTGCCCGTCTCCCCAGCCCAGGGCCCCTCAGGGGCCGGCTTGCCACCCAAAGGCTGTGCGTCCCTTCTGCACCAGGGGGTTGGCAGAGAAGCCGAGGTCTGGTCCCCACCAGCCCATACCCAGCTCTGAGCTTATCCTGGTGCTCTCTGGAGCACTCCTACCCAAATCCTGGAGCCAGAAAATCAGGTTCCCCAGCTCTAGCACCAGGGCCCTGGCACACACCCACACAAGAGCTACTGCCCTGCTCCCCTCCCAGCCCCTTCCTTGGACGCTGGCTCTCGGTCCCAGCCCCAGTGCCCGCTTACCCATCGCCTCTCCACAGCAGACAGCCAGTGTGCTCTGTCCCTTACAGCTGTGTGGCCTTGGAGTCACTTCTGTGCACCAGTCCCTCTCTACCAGTGACAGTAATGTCACTCACACAGGCAGGTGGTGGGCGCTCCCCACAGGTGGAGCCAGTGTGTGGCCTCTGTCCTGTCACCATCAGCAGTGGCAACAGTCACAGAGAGTCTTCAATGGGGGACAGGCACCAGGGTGTCCAGCCAGGGCGGGGTGTCCGTGGCCACAGCCCCTGGAGGATGCCGGGCCCTGAGTCCCAGAGCTGGAGCTCAGGCAGGGCCACCAGACCAGCTTCACAAGCTACGCGGACTGGACACTCCCTGGGCACCCGTGTCGCCATCCATGGAGTGGACGTGGGAGGCCCTGAAGCTGATGCCAGCAGGCCCCGTCACTATCAGCTCGTCCCCAGAGCTGCCCTACTCCCAGGAAGGGCCACCTGGAGGCAGCACAGTGTGGCGCCCGCAGCCCCTGGACTCCCAAGGGCCATCTTGAGACTGGCTGCCTGGCAGGCTGGTGGTCAAGTTTAGGCAGAGGCTGGCCTTGCCTCACTGCCTTCGGCCCGGAAAACCCAAACAAATCACAGCGGAGCCCGGAAATTGCCTCTGTCTGCACATCTCTGACACCCACCCTGGGACCTCTGTGGCTGCCCAGGCAGGGGACCCAGACAGAACAAGCGCCACACTGCGTAAGTATTCACGAGCCACCGCATCCATCCTCCCTGGGCCTGGTGGCTTCCTTTGGGCCTTGTCCCTGGACCCAGCTGCCTTCAGGGGCCCCTCCCCAGGGTGGTCCTGGCCCTCCCCTCCCCAGTGCCTGTCGCTGGCCCTGAGGACTGCCCAGCAGGCGTGTGGGTATTGTCATGGGGACACCTGTCCTGTGTCCTGACCCTGGCACGGGCTCACGGGGTCACAACTGCTCCGGCTGGCGCATTCACTAGGGCTTGAAAGAAGTTCCCTTGGCCGAGGCCACCCCCGTCCTCGCCCTCCCTCCCTCCTCAGAGCCACGCTGGGGAGGGGTCGGCCAGGCGGAGCGGAACAGTGTTTTTTCTGTTCACTCCCACGCAAACGAACTCAATTAGAAGAGCAGCAGCCCAGCCAAATGGTGTTTTGGAAATGCACTGCAGGTGACCGGGCCCGCGCTAGTCTGCAGTCTCAGCACTCCAGGAGGCCGAAGCAGGAGGATCCCAAGTTTGCGCTCAAACTAGGTAATTCGGTGTGACTGTCTCAACATAAAAAAGGGGGATGGGCGGGACCTGGGGATGTGGCTCAGGGCCAAGGTGGCCGGCGACATCCTGCCGGAGACAGGCATTTCCTATGGCACCCACACACTCTCCCGGGCATGGAAGGCGGCCCGCGGGTCTCCTGCACCGCAGGGGGTGGGCTTGGGAGCTCATGGGTACCTACAGGGTCTCAGGCCCACAGGTGTGGCGGGCTAGCCAGGCCACGTGGAAGGAGCTAGGTGCCTGAGAGCCAAGCGGGGGCACGCAGTGTCCCTGAGCTTGTTCTGCCCCAGCCCAGGTGCCACGCCTGGCATGTGGACACAGGGAGCCACTGCTAGTGGTTGGCCCCGGGGCAGATTGGAAACAACGGGGCTTCTGTAACTAGCCACCTCTGGCTGTTCCCAGGGCCCTGAAGAGCATCGCTCCTGGGCGGTCACCACAAGGTCAGGTGGGCCAAGACGCCGCTGGTGGCTCACTTTCCCTTCCCTGTTCCCCCCAGAGCAACGACGAACTGAGGGGAGTCTGTTGTGGACCCCCAGCCCTGGCTGGAATGTCCCATCCCACTCTTTGGCTCCTCCACGCCCTGTCCTGGGCCATCGCTACATCTGCCCTTGCTACCACAGGCCCTTGCCTCTCCGAAGGCCCTTGTCACGTGTGCTGAATGGGTCCCTGGCCTGGCCCAGGGTCCTGGAGTGGCCAGCCCTGCCCCACAGCGGCCTCCCTTCCACGGCTAGCTGGTGGTGCCTGTGTCCCCAGGGCAGCCGCGGCCTAGGGTGGCAGAGCACCCCTCAGGAAGGCAGAGTGGCCAGCGTGTCCCTACCGACACCCGCCTCAGCCCGCTGCTAATGGTGCCCTCTTCGGATGAGAACTCCCTGAGTGCAAGGTGGGAAGGCCACGGACGGGGCTCACAGCCACAACATCAGCTTGGTGCTGGCTTGGCTCTGCGCCCTTCAGGGTTTGGAACCAACAAGCATCATTTTGAGTTTTGAGACGGGCAACTTGGCGACAGGCGAGGCATCTCACAGATCGGTGAGGCGCTAATGAGTGCTGGTTACACCCTGGTCCCAAACTGAGGCAATCTGCCTGCAGGCCAGGTGGAGAGGGACGTGGTGACGTGGGGGATGGCATGCTCCCAAGCCACAGTGCCGGCCCAGCATGGGATACCCCTGATGGGACGAAGGGACTCTGTTCAAATGTGCCCAGCTTATTCTGGGTGGAGTGGGGGTGGGAGAGATTCATACCTTTGAGGGCTGAGTGGGCAAGGACAGTGCCAGGCTGGGGTGGTAACTTGGGCACTCTGTACAAGAGCGCCAGAGGGCTGCCGGGGCCAGGGGTGCCCAGCAGGGCTGCCGCAGGAACGCTTCCTGACTGGCAGGCGAGTTCCCCGCGGGGTGAAGGACAGGACCCCAGAGGCCTGCCTCTCTTGGAAATAGGCGCGGGCGTGGCTGGACTCAACTGCCACTTGCAGGTGGCTCTGGATGCTCACGGCCTTGTGCCAGCCACCACAACTGGCAGCTGGTCTATACACCACCCAGCCTTCACCATGAGCCCTGGACGCTGGCGCCATTACCTTGGTGTGACGGTGGGGAAACTGAGGCTCAGTGTGGTTAGAGAAACGTGCTCTAGGTCTCTGGCTAGAGGGGGCCGTGCCAGCGAGGAAGGGGTGGCAATGGGCTGGAGCCCAGGGAGCGCCTCACCGTTGCTGCGCTATGGACACCAACGCCACCGTCAGCACCGCCAAGCGCGGTGCGTGGCCTTTCGGCCCGAGCTCATCACGCCTAGGAGTCCATGCTGGGCCACTTACAGGCCAGGAATGGAGGGTCAGAGAGGGAGGGGACGCGTCTGTGGCCAGGGCCCAGCCAGCTCCCTGCACCCTTGGGCTGCCCTACTGCTTCCTCAAAAATGTCCCGGTGGGGCCTCAGTGGCAAGGTGGCTGGAGCCTGAGGACTGGGGGCTAAATGAGGCCAAGACCAGGGCAGCAGTGCCACAGGAGGGTTGAGGTGCCCCCAGCTGCCCCAGGGAGGAGTGGGGTGCCCTCTCTGCCCACTCAGGGCACCCGGCCTTTTTTCCATTTTTCTCTCCAGTTGCCATTTTTCAAGGTCCAGGGAACAGAACTGTCCTGTGGGCAATGCTGCTCCCAACACCACTCCAGAGGCGTGTGGGGCCCGGCAATGAACAAGCAAAGAGTAGCAAGGGTGTGTGTGTGTTGGGGGGGTGGGGTGAGACCACAGGGCCTTTGAATGTCTCTGTGACCTAGGAAAAGCTCAGATGCTCTATAATTCAGCACCAGTGACCATCTCCAAGGAAGCCTTGATGAGCCCCAGTTTTTCAAAGGCTCCCGAAGTCTCTTGTCTCTGAGTGGCCAGGACCAGGCCAGAGCTTTGCCCTGGGCAACTTGTGTGTTTTGGAAGCCGAGTCTTTTCTAGAAGGCCCCCGTGCTCAACTCGGGTCTACCCTGATAGATGGCTTGGGGCACCTCTGTGAGGATGCCTGCTGGCCCAGACTGGCAGACAGTCAGAACTCCTTTGCAAGACCCTATATCACTGCTCTCCCGGCCCCTGAGGCCCCCCACGGGCATACAGGGTGTGAAGGCCTGGCTCAGGGAAGGTGCCAGCCTGCAAGTCCCCAGTCAAGGCCAGTCTGTCAACAGAAGAGTGAGACCAGAACCTCTGGATTTCCCATGAGGCCTCTGGATGAGGACACAGACTCTGGGGCAACTGTGTCACTTCTCAGGACCTCCAGGCATCGGGAGCTGTGCCATAGCAGGGAGGAAAGGGCCTCACTTCTCTAACCTCTTGGTTTTTTCATACTCAGGGCCTCACACATGTTAGGCAAACACTTTACCACTGGGCTGGACCCCAACCCTGGGGCCTTTCTTCTGGAACATTCCTCTTGCTCTCTTTGTGTGTGTGGGGGGGGTGGTGGGGTGGGGGGGGGGGTGACAGGGCCTCACTCTGCAGCCCTGAACTCACTATGGAGCCCAGGCTGGCCTTGGAACCACAGCAATCCTCCTGCCTCAGCCTCCTGAGTGCTGAGATTACCAGCATGCGCCACCACGTCTGGCTTTATGTGGGGCTGGGGAATCGAGCTCTGGTATTTCACACTTGCTAGACAAGTGCTTTAACTGCTGAGCCGTTCCTCCAGCCTTGATTATTGGATTTTGAGGACTCTGTATATTTCAGCTACAAGTGCTTTGTCCGATATAAGTAATTTAAAATTTCTTTCTCATCTCTGGCTTGTTTCAAGATTCTCTCAACAATGTCTTTCGAAGAGCCGAAATATTTAATGTTGATGAAGTCTGGTTTATCTGTTTATTCTTTCATGAATTATACTTCTGGTGTCAGGTGCGAGGAATCTTGGTCTCTTCCCAAGTAACAAGGCTCTGCCACAGCGGTCGGTCCGACGCAGAGGCCTGTGGTCCTTTTAGAGTTCATTTTTGTCTCCTGGCTAGATGTAAGTTGAAGTTCACGCTACGCTTTATTTTTTTGTTCATGCATGTGCAGATTCAAATGCTCTAATGCACACAGGTTTATGTTCATAGATTTTGTTCCTGCAAAACTTGTTGAAATCAGCAACCAGTTCTAGTATTTTTTGCAGCTTCTTTGAATCTTTAACGTAACCATCATGCTGTCAGCAAGTAAAGACAATCTTATTTCTCCCTCTCTAGCTTCAGTTCCTTTAATTTCTCATCATTCTTACTCGGTTTCCCCGGCTACACCTCCCCTCAGTACCATACTGGTGGGGAGATTGTGACTCTCTGGGGGAAAACACTCCATTTCGCCATTATCTCTGATGACAGCTGTGGGGTTTAGCAGGGGCCTTTTCCCGGGCTGAGGAAGAACCCTTCTGTTTCTGTGGTAATACTGGCTTGTGCAAGAAACGGGGATTCGATTTCATTAAATGACTTTCCTGCACTGGTTGTAATGATCATATTTTTTCTTAAGTTTATTGGTATGGTAAATTACATTGGTTAATTTCCCCCATAATTATTATTTTTGTCTGCAATGCACGAAAATGACATTCCCCGGTGGGAACAGATGTCTGTACCCACCGCATCTCAGTCATCTGAACCTTTTCTTCCCGCCCTCCTACACCAGCTGGTTTTCTCATGATAAACCATCCTTGCATTCCAGGCTGGTACACCCCGCTGGTTCACAATATGCTATTAACCCCCTGTGTTATATTGTTGGGCTCAGTTTGCTGAAGTTTATTTAGGATGTATTGAGGCCCACGAGAGATTGTTCTGTAGGGGTTTTTTTTTTCCTCCTGCCTTCCCCTGGTTTTGTATTACAAAATAAGTTGGAGAATTCATTTTCTTTCCCGTTGTCCTAGACATCACTAATGAAGAGTTTTTCCTCTGTGCCATTTCAGTTCCTCTTACAGACCTAGGGACATTCAGTACACTTTGGAAGCTGTATTTCAATAAATGTGGTCATTTTTATCAAAGCTGTCAAGTGCCCCAGGCCTACCTAGTCTCACAGTACTCCTGCGTTGCCATGGCAACGTTTGCAGTGTCTGTACTGATGCCACCTTTCTTATTTCTGACGCCAGTAACTAGTCTCTTCCCTTTCTCTCCTGATTGGTCAGCCTCGTGCTTGATTCATCTTCCCAAAGAGCCAGCCACTGGTTCCATTTTCTTCTTCTATAGTTTTTCTCTTTTCTATTTGAACGATCTTTTTCCCCCCGGTACTGGGAATTGAACCCAGGGCCTTCAAACTGAGCTATGTCTTTAGTCCAGCCAGCCTTTATTTATTTATTTATTTATTTATTTATTTATTTGTTTATTTATTTTTCAACTTTTTGAGATTTTTGAGACAGGATCTTGCTAAGTCACTAAACTGCCCCACCTGACACTGACCTTGCCATCCTCCTGCCTCGGCCTCCCGGGTGCTGGTACGACAGAAGTGTGCCACTTTGGTCCTTCCGCCACTGTGTTCCAGGGCGCTGGGCTGACAGGCAGGTACCAATGGGCTGATCATGTGTCACTTGTTCATTTTCTATTTCTTGATCCTGGCGACTGAGCCCAAGGTCTTCACACGGAGCTGCATTCCCCAGCCTATTTCTTACTTTGAAACCGAGTTGCGGCAAGTCATTAAATTGCCCAGGCTGGGCTTGAATTTGCAATTCTCCTGCCTCAGCCTTCCAAAGGGCTGGGACTACGGGCCTGCACCACTGGGCCTGACTTTTTCTAGTTTCTAAGGTGAGAACAAAGTCACTTATTTGGTATTCTCTCTTCTTTTCTCAGCTGCCCTAGAAGCTGAGAGAGCTCTGCCTTTGCGTTATTTCACAAATTCTGGGACGTTGTATTTTCATTTTCGTTCAATTTATATTCAGCTTCATTTGTGATTTCTTTGACTCACGTGGCACAAATATCATCCTCAAATGCTTGAGAATTATCCCGAGGTTTTTGTTTTTGGTCTGTGCATGGTCAGAGAACACACTTCAGGTAACAGGGACCCTTTCATTTATCTGTGGTACTGGAGATCAAGTCCGAGTCTCCACTCTGAGCTCCGCTCTCGGCCCTCCTCCCACCCCCACCCCACTTTCTTTGAGACAAGGTCGCGAAGTTGCTCAATTGCCCGAGCTGGGCTCAGATTTCTGATGCTGCTGCTCCAGGCTCCCAGCGTGCTGCAGGCCGGTGCCATCTGCCCTGAGTTGCTTGTTTTCTTGATAACTTGATGCTCCTGTACTTGGGAAATGACCTTCTTTAGTCGGGTGAGGTGCCAGCTCCTGGGCATGGACACCACCAGTGCCTGGATCTGGGACTTCCCGGCCTCTAGAGCTGGAAGCAATGAACTCGGCTATTGATAAGTTACCCAATCTGAGGTATTTTGTTATAGCAGCTCACATGGACTGATGTGGAGGTGTATATAGACCATGTGCATTTCGTGTGATTACTGGGCTCATCTCACTCTCTTCTTTCTGTTCTTTTCTCTCCATTCTTTACACCTCCTTTGGATAGTTTTCATGATTCCATTTTCTTCCTAGCTGCATCTCTTTGTTGTATTATTTCAGCAGCTGCTTTGCAACATACACCTTTATCAGTGTCTCACACCTAGCGGGTGTTAAGACAGGAGCCTCGTCAGCGGACGTCTGTTTTCCCGCCCTGCCTCAGTGCTGTCTCCAGACGTCTCGTTTATTTCACTCATATATGCATTGAACGATTCTCCTTTTTGAGAAAGAAAAAACTACATTAAAACTTGCATAATAAAACCAACAACTGCAAGGTGAACAACCCTCAACATCTAGAATATTCAGAGCGTTAGGCGACCACCACCTCGCTTGAGTTCCAAAACACGTCCCTCACTCCCACATGAACCTCGTACCCAGTAAGGAGCTTACTGTGGTTTGGGTCAAGAATGTCCAAAACCCTCACGCATTTGGGTGTTGTGGGTTGTCTGTGGAACCCTGTGCTGTTGGGAGATTGAGGCCTGGTCTGGAGGGTGGGTTGCAGGTGTGTGGACTGGATTACAGGCATGTGATGCGGGGTGGGGGGGTTATCACACCTTCCACACCTGGAAGGGGCAGAACACTGAGGCTGGACCAGGGCTGATCACTAGGATGGGCCTGGAAGGATCTATAAGCTGCGTCCTGCCTTCCTTATGCAGAAGAGACTCGACTCACCTTGACTCGGCTTCCTGTTGGTGATGTCGTGAGAAGCTGCCTCCACCTCGGCCTCTGCCGGGTACTTTTGCTGTTGCCGGCTGCCCCTGAGTAGACTGTGATCTTCTGAAACTGTGAGCTACAATAAACCTTCCCCCCCACTAATTTGTGGATGTCAGGTCTTGAATCACAGCAATGAAAAAGTAACTAAGACACTGCCACTTTAGGCAGCCACCAATTTATATTCCGTTTCTACATATCTATCTACTTCGAACACTTCTTCTGGATGGAATCTTTCCATACATGACCTGTCATGTCTGCCTGGCTTTTTTCCCTTGATATATTTTCAAAAATCCATCCATTTCACGGCATGTCTTGATATTTCATTCCTTTTTGTGACTGAGTAATATTCCATCATATGAACACACCATAATGTTTTTCTGTTTATCCACTGACAGACGTTTGGGTTATTTCCATCCTTTGAATAAAGCTGCTATGGACTTTTGTGTACAAGGATTCAATTGTTTTCTTTCTCCTTTTGGTATACACCTAGAAGTGGAACTGATTTCTGTGTTCCATGGCAATTCAGTAATTTTAAAGTGTAACTCTGTAAATAGCTAAGCTGTTTTCCACAGTGGCTATATGATTTTACATTCCAACCAACAATGGACATGTTTCCATTTCCCAACCTTCTTGCCAACAATCCTTTTTTTATTTTAAGTCACAGATGCATGAGAGTACACAAGTGGTATCTCATTGTGGCTTTGATCTGAAGTTTGCTAATGGCTAATGTTGTTGAGTCTCTTTGGCCTTTGGAGAAGTGTTTATTCAAGTTCACTGTCCATTTCAAGCAATTGGATTGTTTGTTTCCCTATTAAGTTTAAGTGTCTTTATATATTCTGGATAATAGACCATTATCAGTGGTATGATGTGTAAATATTTTCTCACCTTCTGTAGATTGTCTGTCTACTTGATAACATTTATTTTTAATGTCATTGTTTTTGCTGTTGGTGTTACAGTAAAACATCCACTGACAAATAAACCCAAGGCCCTGAAGATTTAGTCCTACATTTTTCTTCTAAGAGCTTTACTGTTTTAGTGCTTACATTCAGAGTTGGCTGCTTGGAATTCATTGCTACATGGTGAGCAGCAGAGGTCTAGCTCCATTCCTCCACGTGTGGACACTCCGCCATCCCAATCTTGTTGAAGAGGGTATCTTCTCTACTGAGTTGTCGTGGCACCCATGCTGACCGTCGGCTAGCCATGGATGTTTGGGCTTATTTCTGGACTATTCTATTAATCCTCAGTACCACCATGCTTTGATTACTGTAGCTTATAGAATACATTATGAAATCAGGATGTCGGAGTCCCCCAGCTCCATTCTTTTTAAAGATTTCTTGGCATTGCAGACCTTCGCAATTCCATATAAATTTGAAGATGAACTTTCTATTTCTTCAAAAAGCTGTTGGAATTTTGATTGTTTTGGTAATATTTTGGGTGGTATTGATATTTTGGTAGTATTAAGTCCTCCAATCCATGAATATGTAATATCTTTCCACTTAGTTCAGTCTTCTTTTCACTTATCTTTCAAGGTTATTTAAAACAAACCATGCATACCAAGGAAGGGACTATGTTCAGTATTCTTCCCTTGTGTGCATATATTTTTTTTTCTGGTTTTATTCTCATTCTGCATGAAGGACTATAATATTTCTTATAGTTCACTGTTGAGTCTCCTGCCCCTAGTTTTGTGTGTTTTCAAATGTTATTATTTAACCTTTGATTTGGAAAGATATTTCACAGAATATAAATCTATCTTCACAGGTATTTTTTTCTTTAAATACATGTACTGGCTAGGAGTGTTTTCTTTCACTACAGATGCTGCTTCACTGTCTTCCCACTTACATTATTTCTGATAAGAAACTTGCTGCTACTCCTATTTTTACCCTCTGTATGTCTTTTTGGTTTTTCCCTCCTCTGTCTGCTTTATAAAATTTTCTACTTATTGTTGTTTTTGAGCAACTTGATTACGATTTGCTCTGGTGTTTTCTTCACACTTATTGTGCTTTGGGGTTGACAAATTCTCAAATCTGTGGAAAAATTCAGTCATTATTACTTTAAATGTCTTTTCTGTTTCCTGTCTACTCTCCTTTAGGGATTCCAGTTACACATATATTAGGCAACTTGAAACTTACCTACAGGGGCTGGGAGTGTAGCTCAGTGGTTAGAGTGTCTGCTTAGCATGCCAAAAGCCCCAGGCTTAATTCCTCAGCATTACATAAAAATTAGCTGAACGTGGTGGCACACACCTGCAATCCTAGCACCTGGAAGATTACGGCAGGAGGACCGTTGCAAGTTTGAGGCCAGTTTAGGCTACATAATGAGTTCAGAACTGGGCTGGACTACACTATGTGGACAGTGTCTATGATTAAGTCTTCAAGTTCACTAATCTTTCCTTCTGCAAAGTCTGTTTTTTTGCTAATTCTGCTATGAGTTTTTCAGTTCATGCATTAGTCTTCAAAAAATTTTATTTTGGGTCTTTGAAAAATCCTCCACATCTATTTCATTACTTGAGCCTGTGGAATATAGTCATGCTAACACTGCTCATATCCCGTTTATTTGCTAATTTCAACATGTGTGTCAGTTCTGACTCAGTTTGATAGATTATTTCCTCATTACGGTCACCTCTCTGTTTGCACGCCTCCGAGTCTTTGATTAGGTACCTGATATTTGTAAAGTTTTACTTGCTGCACAAGGGACACTTTTATATTCCAACACCTGTTGTTGAGCTTGTTCTGGGATGCACTGGGGTTACCTGGAATCCACTTAATCCCCATGAGTTTCCCTTTCATGGTGTATCAGGCAGGCCTGCAGAGGTCCTCAGTCTGTGGCTACTTATTTTCCACCAAGAGAGACCTCCGGGACTCGGCCTTTCTCCGCTGTGACCATCAAAAGTCTCACCAGAATGATGAAGGTTTTCAGAGTTCAGACATTCCTCTGGGCTGCGTGACCTAAGGCATGTTCCTCTCAATCCTCTAGAATGATCCCCTCATGGGCCTCATCTGCCTGTGGCAATCTGCTTGCTGGGTGACATTTGATGGGGCCCCTCTACCTATCTCTGTTTTCTCTGATAACCATTTGGTAAGCTTTAGCTGGGTGGCTCTCAGTTGCTTTTCTGTGCGTCTGTGCATGCGTGTGCATGTGCGTGGTGTTTCGTTTTTATTTGTCAGTGTTAGGGATGGAACCCTAAAGAAGAAACCACAAAGGACATAGGCCAGGAGGACAGGGAGAACGATGCACCTAGCTGGGCAAACGCCACACGGACCAGACGCCATACTCTGGGCACTTCCCACTGGACACCTATTTAGAGGAGGTGGCTACTGAGGCTGGGGTCTACCTGGGGAGTAGGGCACGGCAGCGTGGAGCTACACTGCCTGTGGAACTTGGAGTGACAGGTGTCGCAAGCCACACTGCTACTCGGGCCAGGGTCCTCCAGGTGTGAGACGTTATACTGACGGGAATGACCCTCCTGGATGTGAGGAATCCGTAGAAAAGTTGGGGGTCCCGCCCTTGACTTGTGGCAACACCAGAAGGCACATGAGTGTTTGTGAGTGTGTGTGCATGGATGTGTGAGTGTGTGTGGTGGCAGGGACTCCCCGAGGTCTGAGGCCAAGGCTGGGACACCAACCGCCAAACCTCTCCAGCTCTACAACTGTCACGAGAATGTGGCGGTGAGGTTAAGCTGGAGAGTTAATCTGGCTTTGATGCTGACCCTCTGACAGGCCAGGGCATGGGGTCAGGACCACCCGCTCCGGCCCTGCAGCGAGCACTGACGTGAGTCCAGTCCCCCCGAAGAGCACCCTGGGACCAAGAACATACCGGAGGCTCTCTTGTGGGGTACTGTGTCTAGGGAAGGGGCAGAGGGCCCCTGGGCACTGTCCCTCAGCTGGTGCTGCTGGGCTCTGCCTGGCACTGGGGCTGTTTCAGGCACAGAGGCAGCGGTAAGCAGAGGCGCTGATGGCTCTCCTCACCAGCCATGAGGCGGCAGGGGACAAGACGGGGCCACTGCAGTAGGGGGTGTGACATGCTGGGATCAGATGAGGGGATGGGACAGTGAACCACCCGGCTACCTCTCCAGCGAGGGGCCACTGAGGCGGGGTGAGCCGGGCTCGGGGGAACAGCTGGGGTGGAGCTGCAGAGGGCATTAGCGGCTGTGCCTGGTGACACCTGGCAGGCACTGGGCAAGGCAAGTCCTTAGAGAGTTTTGGCAAAAGAATGATGCAAAGTGTCTTAGGCTTTAAAAGGACAAGGGGCGGAGACGTTGTGGTGGCCACACCAGCGGCAGGGAGCCCAGATGGGACGGAATTGGGACTGGCCCCAAGAGCAACCAAAGTCTGGGAGGTAGGGACGCGACGCCAGACTGTGGACAGGTCTGGAAGGCAAAGCCTAGGGCTGGCGGGCAGGTTCCACACGGGGCTGGACAGAGGGATGCAGGGACACGTGAAAACCCCAGTGGGCACCCAGCAGGGCAGCAAGGCCATGGTGTTCTGCTCCAGGGGCCTGGCCACCTCACCACCTGAGACACTGCCACCACTGAGCACCTCCCGGAGGAGGGGCTGGAGCCAGGGCCTGAGCTCAGGTGGCACAGAGACAGTGGGCACTGGGGCATCCGGGCATCACTGCGGCTCCCAGCCTTCAAATAGAATAGTTTCCAAAGTGCCCGAGGGACGAGAGAAAGCCTCCACCCCAAGGTGCCACTGAAGAACTCCTGAGAGAAGCCGGAAGAGGAGGACCCGGCAGCATGGTGAGGAGGGACCCGGCTGGGAAGGGGGTCCAGGAGCGGCAGGTGGCTCAGAGGACCACGCAGCACTGGCAGGATAGCCCGGGAAGGAGGGAGGGGCTCTCCATTTAAAGGAGCTGAGAAATGAACAGGGCGCTGGAGGCTGGGGCGGCGAGGCAAAGGGGATTTTTTTCTCCCCAAACAGGACGCTGCTGCCCGTGGTAAAGGGCCTGCGGGCCAGGGGAGTGGCAGTGGCTGTGGGGACGGCTGGTGGCGAGGGGCCCAGAACCCAGGGGTCTGGCAGGCAGCAGACCGGGAGGGTCTCTGGGAGCTGGTGTTTGGAGCTGGGTGTCAGGGACCAGGGTCATCTCTGTGGCACCGACCGTGCCAGGCAGTGGGCAGCAGGCCAGAGTGAGGCAGGGCTGGGACATGCCAGCGAGAGCTCCTGGGAAGGGCCAGGCCGCGCAGGGCGTGATGGCGGAAACGAGGCGGGCGGGGAAGGGGCGTGGCAGAGGTGGCCCCGGCAGTGGCATGGGCTGACGGGTGCGGTCCGAGCACCTGCTGCCTCCTCGGTAAGGTGCAGTGCTGGGCTGTGGGGGTTAAGCGCACCGCAGGAGCCAGGCTGTCGTCCTGGGGGAGGTGACACCCGCACCGGGAAAGCCTCGAGGAGAACGGAGAGGCTGATAAAGGACAGTGGGTGGAGGACACGGAGCCAAGCTGCCACCTCCGCCTGCTGGCCACCCGCAGAGGGCAGTGCAGGATCACCTCCAGCCCGGGGTGCCCGGCTACCTCGGGTCACCCACCTGTCTGGGGTCTGCGGTGAGGCCTCCTGCCCCCCCGGTACTGCAGGCACAGCCTGTTGCTGCGGAGTTCTCTGTGCCTGTGTGCGGGTCTCGCTGTCCGCGCACAGAGCACCGCACTCAGACGATCCCAGGAGAGGTCACACGCAGCCTACAGGGCCAGAGCTGGGCCCGGCCTCCCCTCCGCACCTGTGGGACTGATCCCCTCCCCGGGGTTTCCTCGGGTCCTACGGCCGCGTGCTACCTCGCAGCTGCGCGCTGGACTCTGCAGGAAGAGCTAGACTAGCCCCGGGATTCGGTTCAGGCCGCTGACCTCCACACCTTTACGGCAGACGGTGGGGAGGGAAGCCCACCCTGGGGACATGGGCAGCACTGTTCGGTCCTCATCCTGCCTGGATCTCCCCCAGTGATCCCACGGGCCAGCCAGCTGACCCCCTTGAAGCCAGGGCTCGGGTCTTGCGGAACTGAGCCTGACGGACAAGTGCTGAGCGGGCCCTGGGGGCTCCAGCAGCTTGTGGTGGCCTGCATCCCAGGTCTGGTCCCCGTGCTCCCCCAGGACCCACCCCATCCCTGGGCTTCGGCCTGTCCCCACCACCTGCCACCTTTCAGCCTGGCCTGGCCTGTGGGAGGCAGAGAAAGGGGTGGGCTCAGCACAGCCCAAGGCCCTGAGGCCCAGGGTGCTGGCCAGGGAAGAAGGGTGGGGGGAGACAGGGACCTTCGGAGATGGAGACAGGGAGAAGCAGGGAGAGAGCAGAGAACCGGAAGGGCGGGAGACAGAGGACGAAGGCGGAAGGGCCGAGGCCAGTGGAGAGGCCAGGGCAGCGGCACCAAGCCGGAGTCCAGCCGGGCTATCGAGCCATTTTGCATTAAATAAGCAGGGCGTTAACGGCCCGGGACAGACTGCAGCTGGAGTGCCACAAGTGCCAGCCGCGTGCCCCAGAGCTAATCTATCGGCAGAGGACTCGGGACACCTCCCGTGGTGTGGAATCTCCAGGTAACTCCAGGACCTCACATTCAGACGCTGGAGTTGTGAAACCCGAATACCTGACGAGGGCATCAACCGTCGCCTGAGCTTGATGGCGGTGGAATGCGGACCTACCGAGCGTGAGTCATCAGCGCGGTGCCTAGGAAAATGCCCAAGTCACCCCAATTACACCACTATCAACTGATGCATCGCCGCGCAACCCAACCCAATGAAACTGGAGAACGCCAGCTGGGCCAGGCCAGGAGGAACCCAGCTCTTGGCGAGGGCTTCTGCCTGGCAGCGGCCTCCGCGGGTGTGCCAAGCCACAAGCCCTGTGTGGTCGCCGTGCGCAGAGGTGTCGGCCCCATTTCACGGTCAGGAAAACCAAGGCCCACTAGGGCTGGGCCTGTCCCCCCGAGGAAGGTCGCTGTGTAGACGGTGAGAGACCGCAGGGGCCGAGTGGTGTGGGGACAGCACAGCGGCAGGTGGCGGCCAGCACGTGCCACCATCTCGGCCACTGGGGTGGCGGCAATTTGCGCTGGCAATGTGGGCCGTGACGCCCATCGACCTCAGCCAGCAGACGCGGTCCCCTTGACAGATGATGACACCAGTGTACATCCAGGAGCCCGTGGGCGGCCCAGGGTCACACAGCTGGCCAGGGGCAGCACGGGGCTCACGTCACCTCGCGTCAGGCTCTGTTGTGATGCTGCCTCTGAAGATGAACACACTGGTGACCGGAGGGACTTGCCTGTCCTGGTGCCCTGTGTGTGCATGCATGCACGCGTGCAAAGACCTGCAGCCGCCTCCTCCTCCGTCCTGTGGTGGCGGGGCGGCCCAGCAGCTGGGGAGCCGGCTGCCGCCGGCCCACCCACGAGCCAGTAGCGCCCTGTGCTCTTAATCAGTAAGATATGTTTCTGGAATAAAAAACCACATCAGCGTTTTCATTTTCAAGTTCAGGCAAGGTTTTTTCCCTTTTTCTTCTTCCCAGTTCTCCTGCTTGCCTGGCAAGCCCATAGACTCGGCTGGCACGGACGTGGCAGGGCCCGGGCTGGAGCGCGCAGGGGCTGCCTTGCTTCCTTGTGGTGTTCGGGTCTCAGGAATATCACAACCCCTAATTACCCATGAGAAATTTACAAAGTGACCCCCGAATGGACGCTAACCCCATCCTTGCTGCACGTGCCAGCAAGCGCAGAGGAAGATGCCGTGGCATGAACCCCTGGCCCCCAGGCCCAAGGGCAGGTCCTCCCTCTCCCCAGGAGGGGTCCATGTGGGGTAGGACCCCCGGAGCTGGAGCACCACAGTCGCTGGCACTTGGGATGGGAAGATGGTCAGAGGACAAGAATAATGGGAGTCACAAGCCCAAGCTCAACCTGCCGGACAGCTTATCAACCTGAAGACACTCTCAAGAAGTCAGCTGGGGATGTCGCTCAGTTCAGAGGCCTGGGCCCAGTATCAGACACACACACTCTCACACGCACACGCACACACTCATGCACGTGCCAAGATGAATGGGAAAAGGGGGGGGGAAGGCAGGGGACGGGCGTTTACAGCCACTAGAGTGTGGAGCCCAGGTGTGACCTGCTGCCTGGGCGAGAGACAGAGGAGATGGGGTGAGCGCCTCCAGAGAGGGCGCAGGGCGGGCTTGCCATGGTGACAGAGTAAATATTAGTGTCTCCTCCCCCACTGCGTGCGGCTTCTCAAGTTTATTCAAGTTAAAAGTCTCCGATCCTAGGCTTGAACTTGACTTCTGTTTACTAAAGAGCGGAGGGCGGGTGGGGGGCAACTCGGAGCATCTGTATGCTGGCTGGGCGTTTATTCTGGAAGGTTTTGAGGGAGCAGCCCTGAGGCACAGCGCCAGGAGCTGAGTCAGAATCTGCAGGTGGAGGTCAAGGACCTGCGCGGGTCTGACTTCCCGAACTGCAGCCGAGAGGATGCTCAGCTGCGGACTCCACTCCGCAGGCTTCTGGGCAGGCCAGTTCTCCACAGGGTCTGTCCCAGCCACGGACGATGGATGTGACACCCAGGCCCTCGCTACCACTGGGACACCCTTTGGGTGAGACAGCTCTCACTCCCACACATTTCCAGGTGCCCCCTGGCGGGGGTAGGGAGTAATGCCATCACACAACAGCTGGGGTAATCGTGTGTGCACACGTGTGTGTGTGTGTGCGCACACGTGCATATGGTGTGTGTTGGGCACAGTGTAAAGGACAGAGGTAATAGATGAGCGTGGAAAGAGGCCGAGCAACTGGGTCACAGGCTGCCTTGAATGTCTAATGGGGGAGGAATCCGGGGCAGGGGAATTGCACAGCAGACCTACGTTCCAGAAAGACCACTGGCTGCCAGGTGAGGCCTGGTGTAGCCTCCCCAGCGCCAGGATCCGGTCTTGGGAAATGTAATTTTCTATGGGAGAAGAGGAGGAGGAGGGAGGTACTAGCATCGCCACGGCCTCAGCTTCACCTCAGGTAAGGCATTAGATTCGCACACAGGAGCAGGCAGCCTGGATCCCTCCCGCACCGTGGTTCTCCTGTGAGAATCTAACGCCACTGCTGACCTGACGGGAATCAGTGTTCAGGCGGCAACGGGAGCTGCTAAATGTAGATTAAACTTCCCTCTTTGGCCCACAGCTCATCTCCTGCTGTGCACCCCGCACCTAATGGGTCACAGACCATAGCCAGGCCGAGGCCCGGGGCTGGGGACTCCTGCTTTAGAAAGAGGCAAGACTGAAAGAAGCGCCTTGGAATTTTCTCTGTACTAAGATTACTCACGAACTCAATTTGGTAACACACGGGGCTACTGATAGCTTCTGTTTCTTCTTGTGGCCATTTTAAGATCTTTCGCAGAAGTAATTCATGTAAATCACCAGACTTTGGGGGCATAAGGTTGCTCCTCACTTTTAAGGACTACAGGGGTGGTAGGGGCGGCCCCACGTTTTGGTATGGGTAGCATATGGGTGACTTTTCCCCAACATCTGGCTGGAGACTCATCACCACTCCTGATCTTTCCCAAGAACTGGCACTGGGTCTCGCTGATTTCCGCTGTGACTGGTATTACTTTCTTCTGTGTGTCTCATTTGCCCAGCTTCTCATATGCTCAGAAGTACGACCACAGTCGGAGACGTTTTTACTTTCAGTATACTTTTAGGGACAGGGTCACCAGGCAGGACCGACGGGCTGGGAACTTACCATCCTCCTGCCTCAGCCTCCTGGTGCTGGGATTACATACAGGTGCGCACCACCACACTGGGCTCAGCAGAGTTTTAAAGCTCCGTGTGTCCTTAGCCACTATTCTGTCTGCACCTCAAAACCGTGTTCCTTGTGATCAACACACTCCGTTTGCTCTGCTCCTCAACACACAGGTTTCACTGTACATCTGCCAATGTTCCCATCTCCCCAGGTCTCTTTGTTGTAGATTTTAGCATTATTCCACTGAACTCGGAGCCTAATTCTGAGTGTTACACGTGACATAAAGCCACCACATTAGTACAGAATTCCAGGTAACACAAAATGGAAATACAGGTGCTAGAAAGTGTCTCCTTTCTAGGCCTGAAGAGAACGCGTGCTCCTCTTCAGGGTGGATGACGCAGGAAATGTGAGTTCCTGGACCTCAGTTCTACTGAAATCACTTAAAAGAGCAACATAATTGTTCTCCTTTAAGCATCTTCACTATTCATTGAAAACTCACAATTTATTTTCAATTATAAAAACTTAAGTGAGGGCTGGAGGAGTGGCACAATGGTTAAAGTGCTTGCCTTGCAAGCGCAAGGCCCCGAGCTGGATTCCCTAGCAAGACATAAAGCCAGGCATGGTGCCGCACACCTCTAATCCCAACACTCGGGAGGCCGAGGCAGGAGGATTGTCAGGAGTCCAAGCTAAACGAGCAAGACCTTATCTTTAAAAATTAAGTGGGAAACCTGGATACCAACTTGAAACATTGGTAGTTTTTTTTTTTTTTTTCACTGTTCTTTTGGCCAAATATGGAGAAGAGGTTTAAAGACAAGTGTATTAAGTATGGACTGAAAAAGTCTCTCTCTTTTTTCCCTACTTAAGACAGGTAAGGCTGGAAGGGAAGGAGGGTGCGAGGACTGCTTAGGAGCGTGGTCCCTGTGGAAGTGGGCGACTGGCACCTGCTCACAAATGGGGTCCCCATCATAAAACAGAAGGTTCTTTGTACCAGGAGGGATGAGCAGGGAGACGGAGCTGCAGGAAGTCTAGAGGATCCATGGTGAGAAACTGGAATGCGCCCACCCACAGGTCCTGGGGGGGAGAAGGCGAGAGGCTGAGGCTGGACATTTGGGGAGAATCGAAGCTGTGGACGGCAACACTGGAGTTCACGGTGCAGGGGCAAGCCAGGCGCCGTTCTGCTGTCGTGAGAGAACGCGCCACTAGCACAGGCATGGGTGCATTTTTGATAATTCAGCTGGACAGCTGCTGTTCGTCCATCTCAGCGCCCAGCCCAGGGCCCAGCCCTTGGTATTTGAAGGGCAAAGTGCGGCTGTTGGGAAGGCGTGCGGGCTGTGTGACCATCCGGGACAAGGGCGACCTGCTGTGTTTTCCACCGGTGTCAGGCTCGTCTGTCACAGTGCCTGAGTCCTGACGTGAGACACATGGCAGTGGGTGTATACTCCAGACATCGTGGAAGCTGAAGATCAAGATGGACCCAGTCCCTGAAAGGCTGCCTGGGGGAGGAGGCACTCGAGTGGCTCTGAAGGAACCATTGAAGGAAAGCAGTGAACGCAGGCGAGGAAGCCATGGGAGCGGGCAGAGGCGGGGCTTGCCCTGGACCAGCGTGGCTCCTGCCACGGGGAGCAGCTGCTCTCTGGGTCCCACCCCCACCCCACCCTGCAAGAGCCTCAGCAGAGCGCCTATTAGGGCTCGGAGAAGCCGCTGGACACCCTCAGGGACCCTTGCTTGGTGGGTCACGCAATCATGTCAGCAGTGGGTGTGATGAGTAACCTGCTCCGCTCACCTGGTGAGGGGCGGGCCTTTGGCCCGCCACCTGGCAGCAGGACGGCTCCCTCCTTACCTTCTGGGTGTGGTAGCCTTGCAGCCAGAGGTCCTACAGGAGTGACTCCTGCTGGCGGCTCTGCACCCACGGAGGAAGATCTGTGCCCCTCAGGGAGCTAGTTCTGAAGGGCCCTCTTGGGTCCCCTCTGTTCCTCTCTGTGGTACAGACTGAACACGAGGTCTTCACGCTGAGCTACACTCCAGCTCTATTTCTGCTTTTGAAACAGGGTTTTGCTAAGTGGCTACGCTGCCCGAGCCTGCCTCGGCCTCCCGGATGCTGGATCACAGGCGAGTCGCCACCAACTCCCGCCCACCCGGTTACTTCAGTGTCGGCCTCTACCTTGCGCTGTGCGCTGAGGGCAAGGGCAATGCACGTTCGTCACTCAACCTTCGGGAATTAGCTTCTGAAGGCAGATGGCTTGAGCAGAATCCCGTTACCCTGCGGTTCTGGAGGCTGGCGGTCCGCGGTGAGGGGCGGCAGGGCGGTTTCCCCAGAGACCCCCAGCCCGTCCACGGCTGCCCGCCACCTCATCCCTCCACTGGTGCTCCTGGTGTCTGTGTTTGTTTTTCCCTTCACAGCGCTGGAGACTGAACCCAAGAACACGCCAGAAAGTGGCGAACCACTGAGATGGGTCCCCATCCGGGGGCGCCCCGAGGAAACCTGTCCCTGTGGAAACGGCCTCACCTCCATCGTCTTCCAGAGGGCCCCTCGCCCCACACAGCAGTGTCACCTGCACCAGGGCTCCACGACAGAGCCACCTGCCCGTCTACCTACCCATGGATCGTCACAGGATGCAGAGCTGTGTTGGCTCATTCTGTGTGCACAGCTATGCGGTCACGTCTTTTTTTTTTTTTTTGAGACAGGGTCTTGCTCTGCTGGGATTCTAGGTACATGCCACCACACCCTTTTTATGTGGTACTGGTGAATCAAATGTACGGCGTTGTGCTTGTTAGGCACTCTAACCAGGGTGCCAGCCAGCCCGGTCACATGTCATTCGGGCTACCTATGACGGTGTTTTTGGACGAACTGAAATTTTAATTACAGGACTGGGCGGAGCAGAGGTTCTCCCCCAGGGTCAGTAGGCCCACCCAATCCCATGGAAGGCCTGGACACAACACGAAGGCTGTCCACGCTGCCCTTCCCTGGAGTGTGTGGGACTTATGTCCCACCTGTTTGGAGTCGAATGCCCGCCTTTTTCTGCCCTCCAACTTGAACCGAAACATCGGCTCCTCCTGGAGCCGGAGCTCTCACCACTGCCTCTGGCATTTCCACCTGGGGGATTACACACCCAGGATTAAGTCTCCAAGACCACGTGAGCCAAGTCCTTAGAGTCTCTGCATTTGCCTAGATAATTCTATTTGTCCCCCATCTTCTTGGCACCAGGAACCTTTTTCACAGAAGACTTTTTCCATGGACTGGAGGTAGGGATGCTGGCGCCCCCACCTCAGATCACCAGGCAACAGACTCCAGCGAGGAGCACAGGACCTGGATCCGAGTCGTGAGCTCACAGCAGGGTTCACGCCCCGTGACAAATGCCACAGCCGATGTGACAGGAGGCGGAGAGCGGCTGTGGATACAGATGAAGCCTTGCGCCTACTGTGCAGGTCCTAACAGATCATGGGCTGGTACTGGCCCACAGCTGGGGTTCGGGCACTGGCTGGTCTAGACAACCCTGAATACTAAGATTTCAGTACTCAAAGTGAGAGTTTTAAGGACGAGCGCTCTCAACCGCTCTACCGCACGTATGTAACTCACGTGGAGCGAGTACACGGAGCCCGGACCATCTTGTCTTCCTTCCTCTTAGTCTTGTAGCATGCAACCTCATACCTGTTTAAGCACTGTTGATCTGTCTCAAGTCAGACAAAATTATTGTCTTGATTTGGAGACTCTTATTTATGGAGGTACACTTGGGCCCACCGTGGCAGGGTGAGCTTGTGACGGCTGACTCTGCAAACTGGGCCACAGGATGTCCAGGTCTAGCCAACGTCACTTGTGGGTGTGTCTGTGAGGCAATGAGCGCCCGAACTGGCCTGAGCGGACAGCAGAGGCCGCCCCACCGCGCACGGGCACCATACTCCCCGCTGAGGGCTGGGACACACCACCACACGGAAGGCAGTTTACGTAGTGTATCTCCATCTCCTGTTCATTACTGACAGACTCGAGAGGCAGAGGAAAGGGAAAAATACAGAATTCTAGGGCAGACATTACTTTCAACTGTCCAGAGATACTGTCCTCTTTCGTGTCTTCTACTGTCCACCCTACCACTGATAAGTCAGATGTCAGCCTCCTGTTTGCTCCTCTGAGATTAACCCGTGTTCTTTCTTGTACTATTTGCTTAATGGTAACAGATTACCCCAAAACACAACGGCTTGAGGGAGATGAGGAACACAGACGCAGCTCTGCCGGCTCCCAGTTCTGGGAGTCTCACAAGGATGCTGTTATTTCAGGGCCCAGCCGGAAAGGGTCCGTCTGATTGAGGCCTGCTTGGTCTCCTTCCTTGCACGCGAGCCCCTCAGAGCTCAGGATGCTGCTGCAAGACGGCTGTCAGAGGGGCCTCAAACTGTTTTTTAACTTAACTATGCAAATGACAATCACTGCTTTGCCATATTCTTTTAGTAAGAACCAAGCAGGGAATAAGCAGGTGCAGCCTGCCCTCAAGGGGAGAGGTCACACAGAACGCGGCTTCCAGGATGCGGGACCACCTACAGCCATGCCAGAAGCTGCCTGTGCCACGTCTGAAGCTGCTTTACAGATTATCTGTCACCCACTTCCAACACTATTACCAGGCATTTTTTCTTTGAATTCTATTGTTGGAGATTACTGACACTCCTGACTCTGCGGTTTAATTCCCCTCTCAAGTTTTCTCACCCTAAGTGCTACAGAAAACTCTCAACATCCCTTCCGAGCTGCGTCTGCCTCACTGTGGTCTGGGAAGCAAGCCTTTGACAAGGGTGCCCTATTCCTCCACCGTTAAACAAGGAAGGTTGTTTGCTATGTCTTAAACTGGAACACAAAGTTCCCACCGTCTCAGCTGGCTAGAGCTACCATGTGGTAGACCAAAGACTGAGGGCTTCAATACCAGGAATGGATTTTCTCTCAGTTGTGGAGGCAGAATTTCAAAATCAAGGTGCCAACAGAGCTGACTTCTCAGGCCTCTCCCCAGCTCCTGCACAATCATCCCCCCCACCCCCATGTCTTTCCCTGTACTTTCCTCTGAATCGTGTTCAAAATTCCTTTTAATAAGGGCACCGGTGATACTAGATCAGCCTCCAACATAATGATGATAAGGGCCCACCTCTCTTAACTCAGTTACCTCATTTACTTTAATTACCTCTTTAAAAACCTTATCTCCAAATAGTCGCATTCTGAGGTGCGGGGGGTTAGGGCTTCAACACAGGGGTTTAGGGGGAGGGGGGGAATGACACACATCAGCCAGTAACACCCACCGAAGTGTCTTTCTGCTCATAAACATGCTCATCTCAAGTTGCTCAAAATCTGTCTCTGAGAGGCAAAAATCATGTTTTCCCCCCAAAGCCTGCCAAAACTATAAACATGTTTACCTGTTGAATGATACTTGTGAGAGCCTGCATGAGTGCTGAGATAAAACAAACACTTGCCTCACCTAGTGAGATAAACACCTGCTATCTTCACCTCCAAAATACTGTACCTTCCTGTGACGTAACCAAGGAGGGGCACGTGGTGTGACCACCAGGACAATGCAGGATGAGCTGCCAAGAGGAGCCCTCGGTGCCTGGGCCCCAGCAAGCAGAGGCATCCTGCCCGCTAACCATGGGGGCTTAATACCCTAGGCCTCGATCACCCAAGTCTCTCCGGTAGGCTGGACTGTTGAGAGGGTACTCCATGCTGACTGAATGGCAACCCCAACTGCATGTGCCAACTGGGAAGAAATCTTCAAGAGGTAGGCATGCTGGCTAAGGAAGAAATCCTATGATGGCTAAGGCACAGAGAAAGAAAAAGACCAGTCCCTGGAAAGGGACCTCCCCCACCTCACAACCAATACCTAGCTGGCTGAAGGACGTAAGAAGTCACCAGGTGAAGCTTCTCTCCATACTGCCTTCTTGGGACTTCCACGTGTCACTAAGGAGGAAATGCCTACTCTTCTAACGGGGCCATTTCCTTGTCTCCCTCGCCCCACGTGCCCCTTACTCTCAGTCCTGTACTTTCCATCTTTTGGTTTCATAGTGATTCATACCGAATACATTCAACCAGCCTCTCTCCCACTATTTCTTGTTGGTTGGTAAACCATCTATCGACTTCTAAATTTTGGTTATTTTTTTTTTCAGTTTAAAAATTTCCATTCGGTACCACTGGTGTGTCCCTTCTTCTGCTGACATTTTCAACGAACACATCCACTACTGCTTGATGATGTCACCGCTTGGGCCCCTCCAAGTGTACTTCACCTGGCTTGGGCCCCTCCAAGTGTACTTCACCTGGCTTAGAGATGGCTTTTCTAGCAGGCCAACTCATGTTTAACTGAATGCCAGACAACACACTTATCAAAACTGTATAAATAATTTAACACCACAGGCTGTGCTACCTTCTCCCAGAGGGTCTCCACTGGCAGGTGCCTGGAAGAACACTTATTCTAGGATGCTGGAGTACCAGGTCACAGCACACTGGGGCCACCTCAGGATTTCTAGGACTGAAGTGATTAGAAACTCAGTGCAGTCTCCAGGAGAAGCTACTCCTGGCTCACTACTACTGTGGATGTGGCCCTCTGTGGCCAAAGTACAGAAAGGGAGACTCCCAAAAGGCCACAATAGGTTGTACTTGGCCACTACCTCAGAAATCCAATACTCCTGTGGACGAATCAGCCCAGATGCCAGATCCCTGCCCCTGCGCCCCTGCGCCCCTGCGCCCAGAGCCTGGTACTCAAACTCCTTACCCTGTCTTCTTAGCTTTTAGCATTTTCCTGGCTCCCATGACCTTCAAGCAGTAGTTTTAAATATTGTGGCCTACTTCTCAGTTGGCTTCAGGAAAGCGTGGCCAAACTACCTAGCCAATTATCATGGTATTGTGGCATTTGGAAGTGCCCTTTCTGTTCCAATATAAATACTTCTCCAAGAAACTGTTCTTCATGAAGCTTCAAACCGTGGCCTTGCAAATACAACCGCCAAGTGCAGATAAAGCTTTATGTACCATGACAGTCATGTAGTAAGAAAGCCAGAAAACAAGTGAATGGTTATGCCCATTACACTGCATTTTGATGATGAAGTTACTAAAATTTTTTCTAATGAGGGGCACTTAAATAAGGAAAAAGTTTACACCATCCTAGTTTGTTTGTTTGTTTGTTTGTTTTGGTTGGCTGGTGCAAAAGCTTAGAAATATGGTCTGTGCGCCTGAGCCAGGTCTCTGCCCAAATCCATCCATGCTCTGCTCATGCTGACCTCTGTGGCTCCACATCACCTAGGTGGGAAGTCAGGGGCTCCAGACACGTATGCTCAGCACAGGCCTGTCCCCGAGTTGCTTGTCAGGATTCTGGATCCTCTGTGCCTGAGCTAAAGCACATGTGAGACCGATTCTTCACGCTGAGGCTAGTTTTCCACCTCAGTGGATGTGACACTTCCCCCTCATTCACCAGCTCTGGCCGACTTCGCCCGCTCTAGCCTCTCATGGTCAATCCACGTGCTCGTTCTACAGATGCCACTTCTAACACCCCTAAGTCAGATCCCTCCCTGTCCTCTGCCACCATGCTCGAACAAGTCACTGGGCAGCTCCTAAGTTTCTTCTCTGCTCTCATTCTTCTTCTTCTGGAATTTACTTTTCACACAGCAGCAAGACAGTCATTTAATATTTGAGATTAAATCTTCCCGCTCTGCTGGGATGGTCCCATGGCTTCACGATACCCTGTATGTAGAATCGGGCCTTGGAGACCTGCATAGTTGGCCCCACTTGCCTTAAGTCTCACGCTATTCTGGGCTCGGCCACTCTGCTGCTCTTTGATCCGACACAGCCCATCCTGCTTCAGGGGCTTGGCACATGCTGCTCCTGGTCGCTGGTGCTGCTCCCCAATTCTCTGCACGCTGGCTCTTCCCCCGTCAGACACAGCCCCAGAAGGAACACCCTGCCGACACCCACTGTACATACTGCAGCATGTGGTGCTCCTGTCCACGTGTCTACTTGCTAACTTTTCAATGGCCTCATCTGAACATGAGTCTCATGAGGACAGGGACAGGGCTTGTCTTGCTCGCTGCCAGGTCCCTCACACCGGATACACTGCTGCTTGAGGAGAAATTTAGGCTCAGAGTGGTTAAGCAACATGCTCAAAGCTACACAACTGGCTGAGGTGTGCAGAGGCAGAGCAGGAATTAAACCTTAGGTTTCTCTAGCTGCAACATCTACACCCTCCCCCAACCCCCGAACGCTCCTTCCTCTGCATGCAAGGGATCATACTTAAGACATTTCTACTTCACTTATTTTCCATGCTTCTGGGGAAGAAATGCTGCGAGCCTTCCTCAACCCCTTCCAACTACGTGACCAATCAGTCATGCACTTACTGTTGTGGGATACAGGGTGCTGACTTCTCAGTAACTCTAACTTCCTGATCCACTTGGTGGGATTAGTATTAGAACTGAGTACTCTACATCTAATGGTAGGATTCTTAAACATTCCTATGAGAAAGCTGATACTGAGCCCCAGCTTCAGCGATGAGGACATGGAGGCCTGGGGAGCTCAGAGAACCTGGCCCAGGACCGAAGAGGTGTAGGAGTGGGACTTCTTTTCAGAGCTCACGTGTGGCGTGGCGTTCCAACACATCACTCAAGAGCTAGCTTACGTGGTGTTTTAAACATAACTTTGTGAGTAAATGAGTGCTTCAGCAAAAAGAAAATATTTAGCTTATATTTTCAATTTAAGGTTTTAAGTGACAAAAAAGGTAATTATCAGAAACCCTGGATGGGCCTGGTGGTGCAGGCCCAGAATCCCAGCACTCTAGGACTCTTAAATTTGAGCTCAGCCTTGGCAACTTAACAACTTAATGAGACCTTGTCTTGAAATAAAATTTTAAAAAATGGGCCAGGATGTAGCTCAGCATGAAGGCTAAAAAAAAAGTTCTTGTGTAGATGGTTGAGTGAGTTCATACTGAAAAACATCACGTAGCATTTGGTCTAAAAAAAAAAAACGTATAGGGGAGAGGAAAACATATTATGTCAGTGCAGGGTGGAAAAACAACCCTGAATTTTGATGTTTCTTCTGTACATGGGACAATGTAGCTGAAATCGTCAGAACCCTGGACAGCACCACGAGGGCTCAAAGGTATAGTTTTCCACTCGTTCTTAACTGTGATGGCTCCTCCTCAACCTCTCTGCATTTTAAAATTCTGCTTTAATCTGACTGCTCCACATGGAAAGAATGATTCCTTTATGTGCAGAAGTTACTGATGACAGCAAGTTTTTTTTTTTTTTTAAACTCTCCTCCTAAAGAGCCTGGTACTTTAAAATAATTTTTTTTTTTTACTCAAGGATAGAAAGTTTAAAGACAGTAAAAAAAATCATATGAATACAATTTAAGTGCCGAGTGATATTATCAGAGCATCAGCACATGAGCAGATATAAGACACACCAGGAAAGCATTAATTTCTAACTTAAAACTTGTAACTGGTAGTCCATTAACACCTGAACCATTTCCCTACGTCCCGTTTTGCAAGGACACATACCTTTGCAGTTTCCAACCCTGTGTTTAGACCACGAAGTCACTCAGCAAAGACATGCACTTTGGTATGAGCTTCTGTAACGACTCCTAAAGCAGGAGATGCATCAGTACTGCCAGATGCTAACTGCACAGTACTGAGATGATCCATATGTCTGAGGTCCCATCCACCCATTCTGCAAACACGGGGCTTGCTACCAAGAGAGGTCTTTATTCTCCAGCTTTCAAAAGGAAGCAGGCCAAAAGCTTTGTCAGATGGCTCTTGAAAACAATACGGTCACAAACCTCACTGTGACCATTCTGTCCCTTTACAAATCCTGCAGGGCCAGCCGCTTTCTTCCCTTCTAAGCGCCTGATTGAGGCGGTGACTTAATCCTCTCCAGCATGTACAACAAGGTTCCCAGGAGCCTGGGCGGCTGGCAGAGCACAGGCAGGCTGTTGTGCCCAGGAATTCATCTCCCGAGGGAATCAAAAGCAGCCACAATGCAGTCACCAGCATGTTTTCACTCGGAGAGCCCCACGCTTCCTATTTAGAAAACACATAGCCACACCCCGCACGGCCTTCTCACAAGGGCCCTTTTACTTCTCGGTGTTTGTTTTATACGGCTCATGCGGGCGTGTTTGTGTGATCCCACTGGTGCGCACACATCCATTGAGGGGAAGACAGACCTCTATGCAAACTTGCAAAAAGGAAGAGGGACTCCCACTGCTCTCCCTCTGGCCAGGCGTCCAGGGAGGGAGGTTTTAACTCTTCAGGCCCCAGAATGCTAAGACTTCTTTGTGCAGTTTAAATTTTGCAGCATTTTGTTTGTTTTCAGATGAAATGTCACACACGGAAGCTGACATTTAAAAAGCTGACATTTCCTCAGAGTGGCAGACTACAACAGACACAAAACGGAAAAACTCGGACTATTCTCTGTATCCCGAAGCTGCTTCTACAGTGACTGGGTGCGCTGTGAAAGAACGTGGCGGGGTTTCGATTTGGGAAGACTGGTTTGTGCAACTTTTGGGGTCTTCGCTGTCCGTATTTTAGATGTTTCGACACAGGAGCTGTGCAAAACAGTGATGAGGCTGCTCGGTAAGGTAACATGTACTGAGCACCCGTGACAAGACCTGCCACCACCTGCTGACTGTGTTAGTGACCCAGGTTCGTATGAAGGCACCGAGTTCAGCTCTCCTCCAGCCCAACTCCACTTATAGGCAGAGGCCACACAAGCAGATGGAAAGACGAGCCAACGGCTGCTGACTCCCCAAGGCCACCTCTGCAGCCCAGTGGTCTGGAGCTGAACGGCACCTTCCCAAGACTGCTATTTTTAAACTGGAGAAGGCACATATGTCCCTTTCATACCAGGTACTGCATCCTAAGTGGCAGGCAAATATCCCTTCCTCGGTGGCAGAGGCATGAAGGTGGGTGAGATGCAGTCATTTGCCTTTTTTACTCATTCTAGGGCGATTTGGAATGGGAAGAGTTAAGCGCCCACACGTCCTCCCCCCTTCCCTGCTCCCTGCTACATTCCAAAGGACAGGGCTCGGTGACAACAGGCACCTAAAATGAAGAAGGAGGGTTCTCAAACTAATTAGCTGGAAGTGAGTCTTGTCAATGTTTTGGAAAGGCAGAAGGGGTGAAAAGAGATGGCTAGAATTAATCACAGTGAGAAACTACTTCAGCTGCCTGCCAGAGTGGGGAGACCCGTGAGACGCGGGGCTGAAAGAACAGAGCTGACTTGCCATCTGATGACGCAGGCGCCGAGCAGCCCGGCCTTGGCCAAGCAAGGGCAGTGCTCTGGCGGGGATCTTTTATTGTCAGCTCGCACAGTAAGCACAGCCGAATGCTTAAATGCACATTTCATTCGGGGAACAAAGGCAACCACAGTTACACATGACGCACAGACACAGGAAAACACAGGTACCTCCATTTGTACCTCATACACATCAAACTCTACTACCTACGAGGTTCAGAGGGGCTCGAATTTGGACTTGTCTTCTAATACTTGCAATTTCACATATTGCGAAGATGAAAATCCCATGAAACAGATTCTGAAAATCTGGATGATGAGTTCAGTCACTAAGAAGAAAAAAGAAACACAGTAAGATAATGTAATGGGTCTATTTACAAAGAATTATCTGATAAGCAGAAATCTGAATGATCACATGTCATTGATAGAAAGTTGGGACATATATCCAGTATATAAGGAGTTTTGTATTCCTTTGACTGCAGTGCTTATTAGCTATTTATTATTAGTGAAAACCTAATTTGTGTCAGAAATCAGACCATGTATTATTTCTTTTCTTTTGGTGGTACAGGGAATTGAACTCAGAGTCTTACACATGGTAGACAGCCCCTCACCACAAACTATGTTCCCAGCCCTTTTTAATTTTTGAGACAGAGTCTCTCCAATTGCCCAGGCTGGCTTCAAGCTCTCAATCTTGTCTCAACCATTCTGGGCTTAGACTGTAAAAATTCCAACATGCTTGTTATAACTTCTCCCAGAGAGTTTGAAATTTTAACTCTATGGAAAAAATGGCAACATAAAACTATTTGGTCACCATGTTAAAGGGACATTCTCTGATGCAATGTGTCCAAGTTCTCACAAAGGACCTCACCATGTCAAGGTCATGGGGACATGGCAAGTTCTCTGTGACTCAACAGAGGACAGCTCACATGAGGACACATACCGGTGGGGAGGTGTTACTTGTGGCCTTCAGGATCAGCTTCTCCCCCCTCTTTTCCACTTCGAACCCCATCTTCCGTAGAAGGGACGCATCTGCCAGGCCCTGCTCCTCCATCTTGGCAATCAAGTCTTGGTTCTGGCTATTGTCTTCAGTGAGGTTACGGATGGCATATACCACCCACTGAGTCAGAACTGGAGACAGAGTCAAGGAACCGGACAACAGGATTTCCTGTCTCTTAGCTGTGTGGGAGTGTTGAGTGTTGCCAGTAAAGGCAGAGAGGTATGGGAGTGCTGACACACACAACAGGAGGGACTCTGTAGATACACATCCAACACAGAAAAAATGGAAACAATGCCACATGCATGTATCATGAATGGCTACCCAGCCACACCAAGCCGGAGGTCAGCACCTGGAGGTCACGCGGAGCCTGTGGATAAGTGAACAGACGGAGCAAGAGCAGTGACTGCTGAGGTTCATGAGCATGCGCCGGCGAAGGCAAAGACATATGCATAGCAACGCACTCCTGTGAGCAGGCACGCATGAGCTTATGCAGGCACAGATGTGTGCACAAGCACACGCACACCTGTGGGCAGGCATGCGTGAGCTCATGCAGGCACAGACGTGTGCACAGGCACACATGCTGGCGGCTAGGTGGAGTCTCCAGGAAAAGAAAAGCAGCCCTACAGACTTGATCGTAGACATGTCAGGTCACAATCAGACAAGAAGCTGCCCTGTTCAGAGCAAACCCAGTTATCAGTAAGAACTGTTTCCCAGGAGTCACCATGGAATCTGCTTGGCTCAGTGTCTCAGAGACAAAGCTAGAAGGCCTTTGGAGGATTTGAACAGTCATGCATTTGAAAGTGCGCAACCTTTGCGGCCTCCCTGCACCCGGCCCTCGCTCAAAGGTCACCTCGGACTGACAAGGACTAAGAAGGTGATGGCAACAATGCCACATTATTTACTCAGGAATCTGGCTCAGCTGCCAGGCGCTGTGAAACCCTCAGGAAGGCATAAGTGTCACTACACAGCTTGGATAACGCCTCACGTAAGGAGGCTGACAGGGACCTCTCTTCAAGGGTTTGAACCAGGAACACAGGAGGCCAGAGAATGAACCTGAGGCCTGGCCAAAGGGAATGACAAGAGCTGAGGGTTGAATAAACAGTTCTTCCAGAAACAGGCTGCCTTGTCCACCACCAGACCGAGGTGTCCAGGAAAGGCCCCTGATGAGTACCAGACGCGCCCACTCGGGCATTTCTGAAGGCAGACCCTTTGGCACTGAGGCCCTATCACAGAAGCTCAAGCTTCCGATCGGCCCTGTCTCCCTTGCACAACGGGGTGTGCTGCTCCTCCGATGCTTTCCCCTTTCCCTGAAAGGAGGTGCTGGAGGGGCTGGTAGTCCTAACGCTGCCGGCCTGGTTCTTGCAGTATTGGGAAAGAAGTTCAGTTAAGCTGGGGTTGTTCCTGTTTCAACAGCCTTGGAGAAAACAAAAATGGAACTTGTCCCCTTAAGTCAGACAACAGAAGAGCTGACAATCGGGGGTTCCGTGTCTGGGGGTTTTCCAGACTGTAGAAGGTTGCTCTGTTCTAGGCCCTGCTTGCACGCCAAGGTGGCTCACCATCATGCCAAGCCCCCGTGACCTCCTGAGGGGATACCCTGCTGCCTTGGCATGGCCTTCCCTGGCCTGCCCCTCCCAGTGCCTCCACCCACACGGGGGCTCAGTTTACGGGTTTGTGGGGCTTTGGAGTCTAGATGCACAAAGAAGTCCCACCAGCAATTGCTGAGTGAATGATCGACTGGGCCTTTGAAGTTTTATCAACAAAACCACTGTGGGTATACACAACTGGCCTTCCCCCATGCTGGCACAGGACAGGGATAGGCAGTGCAGATGCTGATTCTACCCCGAGCCACATGTGGGTGGGGCTGTTCTCACTTGGCCATCTGGCGATCATCCCTATGATACAACTCAGATCTTTCATAAGGCTATTTCTTTTCTAGTGACAGAATCTAGACAAACAGTCAAATGAGTAACACCTGAATTGGAATTCTACCTCTGCTCCATGATCACCAAACCTCTACCTGTGCCAGAATGGAAAACAGAAACAAACGCTTCCAGGAGTCAGACACTTCCTACACGAGTATTATTTGTTCTAACTACTTTCACATACAAATTCATTATCTCCCATTTTATAGTGAAAAAGAGGACGTGCCTATGAGGAGAACTGATGGAGGGAGGGAGCAAGTATGCAAATTCAGATGAGGGAGGGAGCAAGTATGCAAATTCAGATGAGGGAGGGAGCAAGTATGCAAATTCAGATGAGGGAGGGAGCAAGTATGCAAATTCAGATGAGATTAAAGTAAGAGACTGGGAGACTTTGGTTCATGTGTGTAACTCTCCAACTGCCACTGGTTAAAAAAAATAAGCATTTTTTTTTTTTTTAAACTCAGGGCCTCTGCACTGAGCTACATATCCAGCTTATTTTAAGTTTTATTTGAGACAGGTCTCACTAAGTTATTCGGGTTGGGCTTGAACTTGTTATCCTCCTGCCTGAGCTTCCGAGAGCGCTAGGATTACAGGTCTGTGCCACCAGGCCCAGCTAATCATGTTCTTCATTCTGAAACTTCTCAGTTACTTAACGAAACATAACTAACTGAGAGGCGGTCTGAGATTCCCATGATGCATGGCGAGCTCTGGCATGGGAGAGCTGCTGTGCTCAGTGACCAGGGAACACAGAGTCTCTGGAGGTCAGGACACCATCACCCATACTGTCAACTTATCAAATTAAGTCCACCCCAGGCAAGCAAGTTCCCGTCCGTCCCAAACAGCCTGACAGACCTCCCACTGCCAGGCTCTCCTCCCTGCTTCCCTAGTCATCCCTAGTCTACAGAGCCCAGCGAGTGCCACCTCCTCTAGGAAGCCTTCCCTGAGCACCCTGGAACACATGAGACCAGAGAATGAACCTGAGAATGAACCTGCCTGCAGCAGGTTCCCAAGTATTCTCCACTGACAGGTCTCTGCACCCTGCACTGACTTACTAGCCCGGGTGTCTGCAAGCTCCTCCAGGCCAGAATCCACACTTAATGTTCTTCCATAGCCCACTACCTGCCTAGTTGCTGGCACCAAGCACCAAGTTCAATACTCATTACTGAGATTAGGTAAGCCATGGCTGACTGATTAATTTCTGTCTGCCCTAAATGATGGTGCCCTCCTCATAACAGGACGTCTATCTCACCTGCCCACGGCACCTGGACGGGCAAGGGCAAGTGTGCTGGCTCCCCTCTTCGGGTGGGTGGGGCCACCGTGGCACGGCCGCGACTCAAGCAGGCCACGCTTCGCCTTCCTGGTCTCGGTGGTTTCCTGACTCAGGGCTTTGCCGAGCTGAGAGATTAGAGGAAACTAAACCAACAGAAACGCAAGCCAAGCAAAGAAGCCAGGCTGTGTAAATAGCAAGTCCGTGACAACCAAATACCAGGATTCCCACGCGGTTAGGGTGGGAGACGACCGGTCACACTTGTCTCTGGCACGAGGGTAGGGAACTTTTCACGCACTTTGTGAAGACACAGCACAGTACTTGTCCTTATGGTGCTTGGTAGCCGATTTCTGTAGGTGAAACTGGCAGGACACGTATGGTCTCTATTAGAAAAAAGGGCCTAGAGAACTGAAAGCAACGGGCAGCCCTCTTGGAGAGGACGGCTGCAGCTGCCCCACCCGGGGTACTGCTCCAGGCCGCAACACCGCGGAGCCGGAGCCCACGGCGGAGGCAGCACTGAGCCCGAGTGGCAAGGGCATTCTGATCGTCATTAAAATTGGGATTCGACGTGCAGCAAGACACAGGGGAGCAGGAGGGAGAGCGGCTGTGAGGAAGCACTGTCCCGAGGCCCCGCTGGAGCCAGCTCCTCGCCACCTGACAGGCAGAACTAAGTGACGAGGCAAAGCCCTGCCTGGCGGCTCGGCTGTGTGTCCAGCACTCGTGTGGTAACAGTGGCACGTCTTTCCTCCCGAGGATGACATCGGGGAGCCAGACTCTGTACGCGTCCATGTCCGCTCTGCAGACAGGAAGGCCCCACTCCCCCCAAGCGAGCCCCAACCGGGGGGCCACCACCTGTGGACCAAACTCTGCTCAATAAGCTCCGTCTTGTCTCAGTTTCCAGAAGGGCCACTAGGGCATGACTCTCCAGGCCTTCAGACTTAGTAAGTACCAAGTCACTGTTTTACAGTTATTCCTTTGAAAAAAATTCAAAGACCCAGGTCATTTTTATTAGGTGTTGAGGCTGTTTCTTATTATTAACTAAAAATTTTTAAACCAACACATAAACATTAAAACTGCCTCACTCCCTGGGGCATGATGTGATGCTACAATACATATGTACAATATGTAACAGTCAAGTCAGAGTCAACGGACCCACCTCCTCCAACACTTGTCCTTTTTTATGCCAAAAACATTCAACATTTTTTCTTCCTGCTTTTTGAAATATACCATGTGTTTCTGTTATCTATAGCCTGCTACCATGAAACAGCACAGCAGAACTTTAACTCCTAACTATACCTTAGCAGGCACTGATTAAAACAAAACAAAAACAAAAGTATCCTTTGAGAAAATCTGAGTAGAAATTAGGAATTCTGTGTGGCACAGCCTAAGAGCCTGCCTGAGCCGGGTCATGAATATGCATGAGCTCCTCGTTAGCATGCCTGAAAGGCCAGAGTCTGGGTACAGACCTCGGCAGTGCTCAGTGTCACAAGGGCGATAAAAGCAGCTCCAGTTAATATTCACATCAACCTCTTGTTCGCTCTGCAAAGAGAAGGGTGCGGGAGAAAACTAAACATCTTCTAGTCTCTAATCCCACCAGCACTGAAGTGCCTCATTGTCTGCTCGGCTGTGGAGAGGGGGCTTCTGGCATTTCCATAGCAACGACAAACAGAAGGCGCAGGCCTGCCAGTTGCCAAACTGCCTTGAAAGAACTTGCCATCAGCCTTGGAGTGGGGGCTCCCCAGGTCCGGGCAGCTCCGGAGTAGGGCACTCTGGTGTCATGACCTGGGTCACAGGCACTGCAGGGATAGTAGCACTGTTCACTGGCCTAGCTGCCTGCAAGGAAGGACCTGAGACACCTGTGCTGAGACAGCGCCCAGGGCCCCACATGCTGGACACAAGTCAGGACTGACCCAAGGTCTCAGGTCAGATGGGTAACGGGGTACCAACAGACTGAGAAAGGACAAATTACAGGAAAAACCTCCCAGCCAACGTGGCACGGACCAGATTCATGTGGCAAACGCAACACTACTGCAGTCAGGTAAGAGTGTTAACACTGGCCCCGCTGGTGGGAAAGCCTTCACCCAAGGACAGGCTGCACACTTCCAGGGACATAGTTCCACCAGAGCCCAATCTAGGGGACCCAGAGGGCTGACGAGGACAAGTGTGGCCAACGCTGGCTGCACCCCCAAAACAGTCACATACACTTCAATTGCTTCTTACGTACGTTAATGGCTGGAGAAAAAGTCAAAAGAACAATGCTAATTTGTGACACATGAAAACTAACTGAAATTAAAATTACAATGTCCACAAATAAAAGTTCTGTTGGTACACAGCCCGTGGACTGCAAAGCCAGACACTCGGGACGCAGACCTCCGCGGCCAGGCCAGCCGTCCCTAGCTGGACCATGGGAAGCTCCAAAAGGTATCTGAGAAGTAAATAAATGAACTATGAAAAGTACTAGGATTGAAAAAACATTGTTTAAATGAAGACAGTTTCATCTGTTAAAAGAATTTCTATTAACTTCTCAAGATATGTAAGTGCATGCCTATACTTTATAATTATGTAGAGCCACTTCTGCGTAACAAGCATTAACGTTTGCTTCCGGCATATGTGTTTAAGTGTTACTTAAGACAACAATGCCATGGGGGCAGGGCTTGCATGCTGTGCACCCCCTGCAGGGCAAGGGGCGGGCCTGGGACCCTCGGAAGCTGGGTGAGGCTGGAAGGGCCTGCCATGCTTTAAAAAGTTTCTTCATGGCAAGGAGGCTAAACACGTCTAGATGGCATCGCCTCAGATCATGGCGAGACTGCAGAGTTTTTAGTGTATGAAGGAGCAGCCCAGGTTTTAGGTTGTTCTGAACGTGCTCTGGATTAGTACAAGCCTACCATGCCCATTTTCGCCATGCGGAGAAGAAACAAGCAAGGTTGGTGCAACACGGTGAGGCTGCCTCCTGCCGATGGCCCCCAGGCGCCCACCTCTAGGAAGAGCCCTGGCTGACCTCTACTCTGTCCCGTACGCACAGGGTCTGCTCACTGGGAGGAAATGGAGCACCTGCCCAAGGGCACTCAGGGGCCCTGGTCAGCCCTTCCCAGGTACCTGCTGCCTGCTGGAAGGCGGGCCTGTCTACACAGAGCCTCAGAGCGAGGAGGTGAGGAAGGCTCGCAGCAGGAGGACCAGACAAGATGCAGGTACTCAGGGAACAGTGCTGTGGAATCCACCCTCTCTGCAGAGCCACAGCCTCCTCTGCTTCCAGAGGCAGGCGGTATCTCCTGGCTGCCGATTCCCACCTTCGTCTACTGTTCTTACCGCAGATCTCAGCTCTCTACGTCATGAGTTCAGGTATACATTCTTCTTCATTATTTGCCATGTGAATCTGGTCCGTGCCCCGCTGGCGGGGAGGTTTCCTCTGTAATTTGTCCTTTCTCAGCCTGTGGATACCCCGTTACCTGTCTGGCCTGAGGCCTCTACAGTGTGGAGGTGCAGATCCTGTTAGGGCTGCTCCTAAGCGCTGGACTGGGCATGGGTACCAACCTCTGCAAGCCACCAGCAGAGACACATTCCCCAGCTGCTCCAGGCTGCTGCTCCCTCCGGGATGCCACTTCTCTCTGCATTCTGGTCTGTAATGCAAGGGAACACCTGCGCCTTGATCATCTCAGGGCACCACTTTGTGGCCTAGAACATGCGGTAACCCATGGACACATAGCCAGTCACACACACACCTCCTTCAACCTATCAACTAGTAGCTGACTGCCCGTACTGATGGCAGGAAAAAAAAAAGTACCAAAAGAAGTGGGCTGGGAAACAAACAACTGCCAGATGTGTAAATTACAGGCTATAATGTAAATGCAGTATAAGATTTGTGCTTCATCTGTACTACCAGAGGAGCAGAGATTCTGTCCTCGCTGACAGCAATGCCACTTCTCTGAAAGGCCTGGTGCTTCCCTGTCACCTCAGCTCTGGGAAGATACAACATCCCTGGGAGAGGAGCCCTGCTCACTGGGCTTGGAAAGACTGCAGCACACACCACTATCCCTGGAGAAGCGGCATCTCTGTGCACAACCCAAACTGGCAACGGGGAGGGGAAGGCCACGTTCCCTGTCCTTGGTACACACAAATTACTCTCCCTGCGGGGGCCTTTTAAGGAAAAAGTCAGAGCCTCTCCTCCCAAATCCAAGCCTCTCTCCCTTCCTGCGCCCCCACTTCCGGTGGCCCTGTCTACACCCTGCTGTGTTGTGCACTCTGGGCCCTTTCCCAGCCCCAGATGTGCAGTGCCCAGGCAGTGAGGTCATGGAGGATGACAGCATGAACTCCATCGGCCCAGTCATCACACACTCTACCCACTCCAAAGCTTCTGTGGCTGCGGAGGCCGCACGCGCAGGTACCTTGTCCACGGGCTTGGGTGGGAAGGATCCTATGGCACTGCAACTAATTCTGTGCACTCCATGCTCTGGAACCGTTTTACCAACCACTTCAAAGCAGCACGTGGTGAAGCCATCACAGCGTGGCATCCGTGTCACTCCAGGTCTCAGGATCAGAAACAGCCAAGACCACTTCTGACTCAACCACACGAAAGCCTCTGGCCACGAAGTGGTTCCATTTGTTTTTGGGGTAGCATGCCAATGTCATTTCTGAGACCCTTAAGGGGCCACTGCACACAGCATGCTAGCAAAGCACCCGGCATGTGCCAGCCCACAGCAGACTCCTGAGACCTGTGCGCAGGAGGGTTCTGGAGCCCGCCTGGGCATGCCCCTCTTCTCTGTGCCCCCGGGGCCACCTCTCACTCTCTGGGCTACTGGGTACTTCCTAACTCCTGCCGCATAATATGCCCTCCATCTGCCGGTGCTCCTGCCGCACCTGTCACTGTGCCTCTTGGCACACTGCAGTGGTGCCATCTTACTCGGCTGCCCCTTGGGACCACCTACTTGTAAGACCTGGCTGTATGATGCCACCACTCATGGATATACAGCACTATATAAAATGCCAGCCTTCATGTCTGTGGTGGGGCCATCTGGGGGCTGTAACCTCCCTGCCTCCAATCACAGCCAGGTTGCAGACAGCTGCACAAAGCCAAGCCTTACTGTCTGGTGCCAGAGGCGTGACGGTAGAAGCCACAGGCACAGACATTCGGAGTTGAAGGCTGCACCTGTGAGGTAAAGAAGATGCTAATTAAGTCCCTGGTGTTAAGAGTCAAGCCGACACACATGAATTTCTGCTTGGAGCACACAGTCACTCTCGATGCAAGTAAAGCATCACTGAGTGTGTCCCACACCCAAAGGGGCTTTATCTGCAAAAAATTATAGTGAGAAAACTAATAATAAAAATAATAGCAAGGCAGAGTAGTGATGCACACCTGTAATCCCAGCACTCTGAGGCTAAGGCAGGAAGATGCTGAATTTGAGCTCAGTCTGAACAACTCAGCAGGAAGACCCTGTTTGAAAATTTTTTAAAAAGTAAAAAGGACTAGAGACGCAGTTCCCCGTGGGGGGTTTGGGTTCAATCGCCAGCACCACAAAACAAACAGAACAGCAGCAGCTGCCACCCAGGACAGTACACATCCGCAAAGAGCTCCCAGGAAGCATTCAATCTTCCCAAAGCCCCACGGCCGACCTCATTCTACCAATGAGAAAACAAAGCACACAGCCACCCAGTAACATGCACAGGTCCTGCCACATTAAGTGGGATCCAGGGACAGCACACAGGCAGTCTGGCTCCACAATCCGCCCTGCTCCCATGAGCCCAGGGTGCTCCCAAGCTCACCTCACTGTCCACAGCATACAGGGAACCCTCTGGGTGGTGCAGACCTTCCTCCTGTCACCCTGGGAGAAGGGAAATGCAGGACACGGAACACCTAGAATTGGTCCTGTTCTCCCCAGGGAAAACCCACACGACAGGAACCAGTCAGAGCAATGACCTCTGCAAATACCTCTGGAACCAGCTAATAACCTAACAGCTCAACATGAAATGAAAATTTGGAGTAGAAAAAGCGAGTAATCCCATCTAAATTACAGGAGATTAGTGTTGGTCTAGCACTAATGACATTTCAGAATCAAGAAAGTATAGCCAAGGGTCAAAAGCAGTTCTGTGCGAGGAGGATTAAACGAGGAACAGAAACAACGCGGAGCTCCTGGCGGACTGCAGGCGGGACAAGATGCGGCAGGTACCGACGAGCCGGGGGCACCCTCGTCCTGCACATGTGAGGTGCCCGGACAGCTGGTATCATGTCCCTGATGATGTTCCCAGCCCCTGGGTGGTCTGCTCTATGGGTCACCCTGGCCAGGTGGATGTGGCTCTTCCCCTGCCCTCCCAGCAGCCCCCTGGTCTGAGCAGACACACACAGACATATGCTTTCTGATGCCACCCCTGCAGCAGGCAGAGAGGAGGCAGCCGGCACTCATTTCGGCTTGAGGCTGTGTGTAGCCTGACTTCCTTCAACCCACAGGGGGAACTGCGGTGCCAGATCACCTTCCTCAGGGGAGGACACCACCGCACTGCGCTTACACTCCGGTCAAGCTGAAGTGGACACTTAACAACACACGAGTAACTCCCATGTGAACTGGAAACACAAAATGGTAACGTGTTAAGACTATTTCAAAACATAATGGTCTAGCTGGTGACATTAAGTTCTAAAACTCTTCCTTGACATATCTCTTCCTTTTAAATTTTCTAAAGGACTGAGTATTGCCTTTAGTGGAAAATCCAATTACAGAAATATAACACTTTAAGTCTCTTCCTCACTATATACAATATGCCTGTTGATCTTTAACATTACAGCAAGGGATCAGATAGAAGCAGCAACTTCAGCTGTTGACCACAAGTGCGAATGTCTCTCAAGAGTTTCACCACGCTCTAGGCGCCCACTTAACAAACACAAGGGCCTTAGGCTTAAGCTTGGGAACCCGACGAGCAGGGCAGCCATGGTCCTGCTGTGCGCACTCATGCTCTTGGCGCAGTGGCAGAGAGTAAATAACTCCTGATGTGGTGGCACCCTAAGGTGCTGTAAAAGGACGCTGTTCCCACAGGGTAGCCAGGGAAGGTCTCACTGAGGAGTTAATACAGGAGGTGACACTCAAAGGACATAAGGACCAGGCACGAGTGGGGCTGGGGAAACCAGCCGGGAGAGGTGAGCAGGTGAGCTGGCCACATCATCCCTGCGACACACGAGAGACCGATGAGGATGTGTAGACGGCAGAGGGAGAGGCGGGGGTGAGGCGATGGAACCTCGGGGTCCAGCAGGCCACAGCAGGGACTCGTGTTGCGTTTCAACACAGTGACATCCACCAAGCTCATGTGGAGTATGTGGGCAACTCTCCCTGGTAGCTGTGCAGAGGGAGGCAGGGGACTGGACCGGAGGCCATCGTGTGGGAGTGAGTCTGTGGAGGGAGTGGCCATCGTACACACTGGCCCTGGCCCTGGCCCTGCGCTATGCCTCCCGCACACCGCTCCTCTGCCACACTCTTCCACCGTGTTTCTGCCCCGGAGCTCAGCAACCGTGGTCTGAAACCTCTGAACTGTGAGCCAAAACAAGCCTTTCTCTGCAAGCCGTGCTCGTCAGGTAACTCTGTTCCAGCAACAGAGTTGATTCACTGAGCTAGTGTGCTCCTTTTTGGGCTCGTCTTCCATGGAACTCACTGAAATTCTTAGACACATGCCAGTCTTGTCCAACCAGGGGGAGGGGAGGACATTCAGCCACCACGTCTCAGTCCCGCACCGCTCCTCCTCCTGGCTCCTGTACTGCAGCATGCACAGGACGCTGATCTGCCTGGTGGGTCGCACACACCCCTGCTCTCTAGCTGCTCCCCATCCATGCCCTTTTTCTCCCCAGCTTGGTCATTTCCACTGTCCTACCCTCAAGTTCACCGGTAACTCTGCTTGGTCCAATCTGTCCCTCGTCCCCCTAGTTTATTCTTGGGATTCTACTTTGCAGCTCCAGAATTTTTCGATTCTCCATTTCCTGACAGATTTCATTTTGTTCACATACTTTTTTTTTTTTCTTGTCTTGATACTTTCTTCAGTTCTCAGAATATTTTTTAATACACCGGGTATAAAGTTTAAGTCCAGCAGTTTGTCCATCACAAAACCAACTGCCACCGCTGGCTGGGAACAGGTTAACTCCTCAGTGATGGCCAGGGATTGTCACAGGGTCAGTCCTTTGGTCTCTACCGAAGAAATTTCTAGGCCAAAGGAGGACAGGCCAAGTTGAGAAGGGGTACACTTACCAAAGTTCACTTTACCTTTGCATTTTCTAATGTTTCTAATTTCAGTAATTTTTAACTACTGTTTGATAAAGGGATAGTGTGCACCCAAAGTATGAGAAGGCCCAAAGCAGTCAGGAGGCCTCCCCCTCTCTCCTGCTGGCCACTATGTCAGACTCTCTGAGAAGCAACTGACTCCATGGAGAAAAGCAGTGCACATGTTCCTGCGAGTCCCTTACAGTCCAAGTCGCCTGTCAGGACAGAAACATAAGAGACGAGCTGGTCACACGGGGCTGCCAGGTCTCCACCTAAGAGCTCTGTCTTGCAAGTGTTTTCCACTGATCCCGGCTAGATCTGATGGAAGGTTCTATCTTTCTCAAGCCAGTGGCCCTGGGCTCTGCACACGGATTTTGTTCCTTCATGACAGGAATTCCCGAGTGCTGACTTAAAAAGACCCAGGGAGGCTGCAGACCCCGTCACAGATATCAAACCAGCTCAAGAGAGTTCTGTTTATAAATGTGTTGACCCCAGAAAAATAACTAGTACAGTGAAAATGAGGCTTCCTGTAAGAACCGCGGTCTCAAAATAAAACAGCCCAGGAGTTACTGTGTAACAATGTGGATGGCTGTGGTGCACCAATGTTTTGACCAGACCCTTGTGTTGCTGCTATTTTTGAGTAAGGTCATTTTAGGCAAAGATCCCGAGAGTCCGAGTTAGGGAGAATAGACTTCTCTTGCCTACCTTACCTACTTAATATTACAAAACATATATTCAGTGTGGTAATGACATTTAAATATGGCAATTTAAAAACCATTAGTTTTCTAAGTATATACAAAAGTCACTACTATTTTTTATTAATAAAGCTAATGCAAAAAAAAAATACCAGCAAGTACCTCATTCTGCAAGAAGAAGAGATTTGAGGCTGGGTGTAGCAGCTCATCCCAGGACAATCTCATCCTTGTGCACGGCCGTGATGACAGAGCTGCCCAGGCAACGGGGGCCGGTGACGCAGCCTGGTGCAGCCGCACGGGACTGAGGTGGGACATCATCACCATGCACCAGAAGGGTCTCCTTGTGACGGCTGAGTGCCCAGCTCAGAGGGATTTTAGCAGGTATCTACAAGGCCCAGTGTAGGCAGGCTCGCTGCGGTCACCATGCAGGTGATCTCTAGGCCATTTGCTGCTTTATGGTCTATTCTTATAAGTCAGATGTAAAATTTCTGAGACACAAATGGAGAGTTACAAATGCCCTCTCTGTACATGCTGTGCTCTCTGCATTACAGGGACACCAGGGCACACGTGGGACCACTACTCTAGAAAGTCCTACCAGAGTGAAAGATTCGGGGGAAAAGAGGACTTTTTAAAATAAGAGTTTCTAAATTAAATACAATTTCTGAAGCCAGTAAACTCATACTAAAAGGCAAACGAGGTGAAGCCGTTTAGCCACGGGTTCCCCACATTCTCCCTTACATCCGGACAGTGCCACCTTCAGGACCAGAAGCAAGGCGAGAGCACATGGCTTCACAGACCAACCACCTCGACGGGCACCACTCGGCGGCAAGAGGCCCTTCAGACCGAACTCAGGCGACACCTTCTGTGTGGTTTTGTTTCTGCTCTCAAACGAATGTTATGTGGTGGCCCTTAAAGCAGTCACTGTAAGCCTGAAGAAACAGAGACTTAAGAAAACACGGTGTCATCTCAGAGCTGAAAGGTCAGTATGTCTCAGGAAGTCGCCTCCACACCAATATACTGCTTCAGGCATGAGGCCAGCTGTGCCCTGGCCCAGCACAGGCCAGTGACAGCAAGTGTGAAGCTGCCAACTGCAGACTGAGCCCTTCCCGAGGGCGGTAACAATCAGCCTGCGGGATCTTGGGAACGAGAGCCTGGGGCACAGGACTGCAGAGATGCTGTCAACAGACCAGAGGGAAGCTTCCTGGGCAGACCCTCTGTTTGTTGTTTCAGGCATCGACCTAGACTAGATGGCGATGCTCCTGCACCTGCGCAGTGGGACTTGGGGCAGTGACAGAGCACTTCCTAGTCCGAGCCTCCCACTTGCTTACTCCCCGTCCCACAGGGAGACCTCCAACCCCCAGAATGCTCCTGTGCAGGCACTGACTTGTCTTTGGCAGACAGAAAGATTTGGTTTAAACAATATCTCCAATCACAGCAGGCGCAAAAAAGAGTGTCCATGGCACCTTACAAAATCAAATCAGCTCCACTGAACCCCACCAGAAAGCACAAGGTCCCAACCCAAATCACCACGGCACTCTTGTTTTTAATCACAGTCAGTGCAACGCTGGAACAAGCGCCAAATGTTTATTAGCTGCTTAGGAGGAAGAGGAAGGAAGATGACTCTGGCAGAAAGGCTTCCTAGAGCCCCTGTGGGGACCTTGGGAGTGGCTAAGGGACATGTGAAACACGGACGACTCAGGAGTGCCTGCCGGCCACACAGCTCACGGCACATCCCCCCCCCCCCCCCCCAGGTGGCCTGTGGATGTCTTTCACCACTATGCCCACCCTGGACAAGACAGCCATGCTGGTGAGAAGGTGCGTCTCATATCTCACCCAGGAAGGCACTGCAAGGTAAAGGTTCTGAGCAACGCACTCGGGGTCTGCGGGGCCAGAGAGGGGGAGGCACTCAAGGAGCAAGGGCACGATGACGCGCGGGCAGATCGTCCTGAATACAAGGGTCAGTTACACAGGTGTCCTGTGTATGTGATCACAGCACGGCAACGTAACACAGCCGAAACACAGCAGGCTGGACAGAGCCGCCAGCTCAGGGCGGAGAAGCAGGAAAATCCCAAGCAAAGGACATATACAGCCCAAGTCTTAATGGTGGAAGGAGAGGGACCGAGAGGCGCCTGCTGCCCAAGAAAGCCACCGCTGCAGTCCTCAGAGATCAACCTCTATCATTACCTGAGGTCAGAACAGGGCGCTGAGCTTTACTGCGTGCTACTGGGTGCCACATGTTCAGCAGGCTTAATCTAAGACTTGGCTCACAAAGCATATCCAGCTTCTCAAGAAATAGACACTGCAGGGCAAGTGGAGGGCAGAACTGAGTGGAAGCCAAGACATCTGCGTTAGGACACACGCTCATCCACAAGGACAGGCACCTGGGCTTGAACCCTGGCCGCAACATGCAGGAGCTGACCAGCTACTCCAACTCTCTGAGCTTCAGGGGCATTATCTGTGGAATTGAAACACTACCCCTAACAAAGAGTACCGTTACGGAAAGGACGTGAGATAATGTATGGGAAGGTCTACCGGAGGACTCGGCACACAGGACGTTCTCAATGAATGATTTGGAAGTTTTGACTATGAGGTGCCACAGTGCACACCCCCCGCCCCCGCAAGGTAGACTCAGACGAATTTTCCCCAAGTACACACCCATGATTCCCAGATGCAGGTTTAAAACATGGCAGCACCCACAAGGCCCTGGCGTGCCCTCCTCATAACAATTATCTACTTTCCAGTCTCAAGAAACCATTCTGACTTCTCTCACCACTGAGGAGTCCCCCTGTTCCTGACACTCGGGTACACGGAGTCACACAGGAGATGCACTTTCAGCATCTGGGCTCTCGGCTCAGTATCACATAGTGAGACTCATCAATCTGCTGAATGCAGCTCACTTTTCACTGCACAAAGAAGCTATGATTCATCTACCTGTCCCACTAAGAAATGCTCGGCTGCTTCCTTGCTGGGGGTCCTGAGGAATAAGACTATTGGGAATGTTCTCTAAAAGATACACGTACTTTCTGGGGACACACCTAGGAGTACAAATGCTAGTTCACAGGAAAGACACAGTCTAGTGTCAGCAGACATTCCTGTTTTTCAAAGCAATTGTTCTGACGCCCCAAGACAATATACTAAATGCTCAGGTGGCTGCACAATGCTGCACGGGTTGGGACTTGGTACTCATTCAGGGGGCCTTGTGTCTTTCCAGGGTAGATAAAATACGCACGTCCAGGACAACTGCCAACAGTGAGCCCACCCGTTTGCACTATCTCTTCTGTAACAGGTAGGAAAGTCTTATACTCACTTTAAACCGGAGTTATTTATCTTTCCTTTGTTGTTCTGTAAGGCCCTGAATATAGAATGAATGAATTCTTCACATTCTGTCTCTTGGTTGGTGCTTTCCAGTTGGGTATTTTGTGTCCTGATAAAGAGCAGGTGACACCCACACTCTTCCAGGAGTCCTCCCAGAAACTCTGCTATTCACAGAGTCCACTTCAGGCACTGATTCATCTTGAATCAACAAGTCTGAATGGTGTGAGGCATAGTTCAGAGGTCATCTTCCCCATGATGGATGTGGGGTTAGTACAGCCCCATTTCAGGGAGACAGCTTCCTCTTCTCCAAACAAGTGGGGCCTTTGCTGCGCATGTGTGAATTGGTTTCCACGGTCTCCTTTCTGAGATACCATTACTATTATCTTACCACTGACTCACAGTGCAGTCACGGATGAAAATTTACCTTTCTCATAAGGATTAGCAACTATAATAGGGAAATGTACAAGAATACCAGTTTTCTGAGAAATTATGTGGGTCACTTTAGAAGCATGATAACACACCAGCCCATACAACGCTGTCTGATACACCCCATGTGCCAGGAAAGTTATTCAGCAGTGCGCTGCGAAGTTGTGGAACTTGAATCTGAGTCTATTGGGCCACAGAGCAGATGCCCATAATATGAGATTGCATTTCCTATGTGTAGGATTATTAGAAAAATACAGTTTGGTTATTATTCCTATAAATTGTTTCTCTAAGCAACTGAGTTTTATTTTCTTCCAAATGAGGTCTTTTAATGCAAAAAGAGAAGGGAATAAAACTCAACAAAACAAAACAAAACAGAAAAACACTAAACAACCCAGTTTAGATCCTCATTCTATCCCTGTCCCCACCCCATTCCCCCAATAAAAATAATATATATAAAAAACCCACATCAAGGATAACCGATCAAAACACAGATCAAAAAAGAATAAAAGAAAAAACACTTCAAATAAAGTTCAGCTGTTTCTATTTGGAAACAACAACAAAAAATCCCACTTGCCACAATAAACTGACAAATAAGAAATTGACTCTGTGGTAGCAGCACTGGAATTTTCCAATGGCACCAGCTACTCTGTCATTACTGTGGGTGACCCAAAAGTGAGTAGGGTGAATGAACAGCTGGCTGGGCTCACGTCCCTGAAGCAGGAGCACCCAGGCTGGGCCTCTGGAGCTGGAACTGGAAATCCCTGCTGGCGTCCAGGAGGCTCCTACCTCCAAGGGGCACTACCGAGAGCCCTCTGGCCGCACCCCACCCCAAGGCAGTCTGCTCTGACAGGCCAGAATGATGGTCCGGTCCCACAGGTCACTGACCAAGCAGATGTCTTTCAGGCCTGTGTGCAGATTTCCCACAGAACAAATGGTCACTCAAGGGACACCCCTACACCGTGACCCCCACCTCCCAATCCACACAGGAGGCCTGTGCTCATGCTCATGGATGGGGCCAGCACATGCAGAGAGATTGGGATGATGAGGAACATCCCAAGTGTCTACTGATTCTGAGCACAAAACACTGCAATGGAAGTTCCATAGAAATGTAGCTAGTGTCAAATTATTGCAAGAACGAATTAAATCAAACCAATGTGAAATACTATTGCTGCCAAACTACAAATACTTAATTGAAACAAAGAACCCACGACAGAAGATTCTCTTGAGCTTGGAGCCACTCTGACTTTAAACAAACACAGACATACCCAGACACACAGATGCATACACGCACACACACACATGCTCTAGAGAGAACTAGACGTGATGACACTTTACAAGGGGGAGGATTAAAAAGGAGTAACATCAAGTGTAACTCCAGTTTTGACGTGAGATACTGCAAAGACAGGGCATCTCCTCATTGGCTGAGTTGGAGGGGACAGTCACAAGGAGAAATGCTGTTTACCTTCAGACCTGTTAACTTGGGAAGTCAGTAAGATACCTGAGCGAACATGAAGCAGGGTGGTGGATACACAGTCCTGGACTTAGCGGAAGTCTACCTGGAGTTAGGTGAACAGGTAAGGTTGAGAGCTGCTAGACGATGCAGGACACAGCTCCGCGTCCCCCAGGTCCACTACCATCAGGTGGGCAGAGGCACCACCACTGCTCGCCCTGAGGTCACCCTGCTGTTCTCAGGCCCAGATAAGGATCCGTGATGCAAAAAGTTCAGCAAACATCAAAATATTAAAGGAATAAATGGGGAGGTTACCTAGACATCAGGTGAGAAGAGCTGCCGAGCCCTGAACCGCCCAGCAGTAAATGGTAACATGTAAAAGCGGCACAGGAGGAGACAAAGTGAGAAGATGAGAAGCCAGTGAAGCAAGGTAACAAAAAGAGAGAGAGAAGTGGTAGAGCAAAGAAAAAAACCAAGACCTTGTCTCAAAAAGGGGTCTTGCAAAAAAGGGGTCTCGCCATGTATTCAGCCTGAACGATACACTATGTAGCCCAGGCTGGCCTCCACTCACAGTGATCCTCCTGCCTCACTTATAAAATTTTAATAATAAGAGAACTAACTGCCAAGTATCCTCTGATTTCGGCAACAGAGTGAAATGGTGACCAAAACCAATGAGACGTGAGCCCATGACTCTCCCTCCACTGCCTTCTGAAGTTGACTGGGATTTTTATAAGAAGGCACAAATTCAGAGGGGTGAAAATTTTCAAAAACCAAAAAGGCAGATGAATGACAAGAAGGGACAGGATGACTGTCACAACTGTGAAAGGTGCTCTAGGAAGTAACTCAGCAAACCCCAGAAAGTGGGTTCTCGGTGGCAGGGAAAGAAAGAGAAGCGATTCCATTTGCAGAACCTCTTAAAGCTGAGGCACTGGTAGGTCACGTGTACCTTTTTGATGGTAGCTAAAATGAAAATAGAGGTTGTTTACCAGTTTAAGAAGTAGGTAGATCCCAGCACCTCTCCTTCACCTCAGCCTAAGATTAGAGGGTTCATGAATTCACGAGAAGGGCAGAAGGCTCACAGAGGATCTACCAAGAACAGCAGAAGAAAGGAGGTGAACCACGTGAAGCAAGCCAATGTTGGCACACTAACATGTCACAGTCCGGAAGCCACCCCAACAAAATGTGTCACGAACATGCTCTCCAGCACAATGAGGAAAAACGGGGGCCAAAGAACAGCATTTCCAAACAAACCCAGCAATGAACTCACATTTCAGGCCATGGGGAAAGAGGGACAACCACAAAAGGGAAATGATCCCAGAGAGAGGGACGGACACAAGCAGGGAAGGCGCAGGAGCGACCGGCACAGGTCTGAGCAAACACGAACAGTAAAGAAACACAGTAACGCTGTATGAAACTCCAGGCACAGAATTAAAATATACCACAACTAGCGCACCTAAGTTTGGTCTGCAAAGTGGGCTTGGGAAAAGGAGCAAATGCCTGAGAAATACAAGATTTTGCTTATTTATGGATGCATGTTATAGTTTCTCAGAGAATCACTGACAAAACAGAAAAGAAAGTTTTCACTAGAAAAGCAAAAAATAACCCAAACAAAAATGAATTATTAAAAAGAATCTAAAGGAATGTAAAAAAGAGAAAAAGAGAAGGGAGAATATATAAAGAAGATAAAATTATAAATATACCAATGATTACATTAAATGTAAATGGGATAAATACAATAGCTGAAATGCGAAGATTACTAATATTCTCCTAATGAAACACATCTCACAAAGAAAAGCTGAAAATAAAGGAACAGAAAAAGTTATAACACATAAATCCAACCTAAACAAAATGTAAAGTTCTGTTAATACTGGGCAAATAAAAGCATTTTCAGAGAACACCATACTACAATGATAACCAGGCTATTTCTCAGGACATATCATACACCTTCATCTGGAAACAACTGCCACGTACATAGCTGACAAAAAATTCTATCTAGACAAATAAAGGCCCATTAAAAATAAATACGATAGAGACTGTATAAAGCTCACTGCAAAGAACAATGTAAAAACACACACATAATTCAAACACCAAATAAAAACTTGAGAAGCTGCTGGCCTCATCAGTGACTTGGGCGACGGGAGCTGGAGTTGGGAGTCGTAACCACAAGCGGAAGCGGATGCCAGGAGGTGAGGAGGCGGCTCAGCGCTCAGCTTTGACACAGACAACCTCAAAACTGACCTATCCAGAAGTAGCACAGAGCACTACACACACGTGCAAAAGCAACAGCCAGAAGAAGCCGGCGAGAGAGAATTCAAAAGCAGGAGAGTGAGTAACACAGTGTAGAGCCAGGGAAGGCATCGTTCTCCCATAAGCGCTCTTGGCAATGCAAGGCAGCTAGACAGCTGTACTATTTTCATAAACGAAATTTAAGAAACAGTATACAGGGGAGAAAAACAGTGATTAGAAAATGAGAAGTAATTTCAGAGCAATTAGACGATTCAGCATAGAAGGGTGTTGTGTGGTATAGCATGAAACAGTAGATTTTTAATAATGCATATTACATCCCTATCTGCCTGGGGTCTATTGGATTGCTGGAAAAGTCACGACATATTTTTCTATGTTGTTCTAAAGTCGTTTATTGGGGCTGGAGGAATGGCTCAGCAGTTAAAGCGCTTACCTAGCAAGTGCTAAGTAACCGAATTCAATTCCCCAGCACCACATAAGCTGGGCATGGTGGTGCATGCCTGTAATCCCAGTATTCAGAAGGCTGAGACAGGAGGATTGCCATGAGTCCAAGGCCAGCCGGGGCTACAGAGTGAGTTCCCGTCTCAAATAAATAAATAAATACACTTGTTTATTTGTATAAAGAACAAAGATCAAGCAATAGTCACTCCATTTTTTCCATAACCACTTGCCATCTTTCCATAAGCTTCATAATTTCTCATTTATTAAAGGACCTGCTGTCTTCATTGGTGAAAAAGATGTAGGTATTGATTTACAGTTTCATCTGAATTAAACATTATACCATGCAAGGAGTTTTAAAGAGAGCAAAATAAGTGAAGTCTGACAGCACAAGGTTGGGCAAGGATGGTGGATGTGTTGCCACATCCCATCCAAGCGCCAATAATTTCTGACAGGTGATCAAACCTGTGTGTAGTCTCGCGTTCTCGTAAAAGAGCACAATTCCTTGACGATTAACAAGCTCCGGGTGATGGATTTGTTCAGACTGTTCAAGTGCTGACAGTACACACTCAGAATGCCTTGGTAAGAACTCAAAAAAACATGACACCTTTAAAATCTTGCCACGCTGAGAGCATACCCTTGCTCCGATGAATGTCTGCTTTTGGTGACATTTGAGGGGAGTAAGTGGGTTGGGACTAAGACGTTTTACACTCCACCTTGTCGTAAACAATCAACTTCTCATCATCTGTTATCAGTTGCTTCAAAAAAAGGACTGTTTCTTTCACGTTTAATGAGATCCTGCTGATGTTTATATGCATCGTCAAATGAACTCTTCTAAGTTCATGAAGAACCAAACATCGGGCTTGCGTACGGACCCCAGCTTCTTACGGTGGTCACGAACACCTGAATGGTGGATGTTCAATGTTTCTGCAGTCTCATGTGCCATGTAGCATGGGTTTGACTCTATCAATACTTTTTTTTTTATTCACCATTGACCTCTGCGGCCCTACCCGACCAAAGAGTATCACTGAGATCAAAATGACTGACACAGAATTTTGTGAACCCTCGTGGCCCCAGACATTCTTGTAGACCACAGGCTACTGTCACCATAAAGCCTATGCAACTTTTCACAAGCTTGAATGTGTGTTCCTGTATGGAAGCAAAAAGATAAAATATGGCAAAAATGTGTATCTTCAACTGTATCTTCAACTTGTAAAATCTCCAAAATTCAGCCAAATCAAAAAAAAAAAAATTTTTTAGAATGAAGCCAAAACTATCATCTGTCTGATGTCAAAGCAAAAACATAGATGCAAATGATTCTAGTACTTCTAAAAATGAACTGGCGCCATCTGCTGCGAAAATGCTTCGTGACTTTTCCAAAAAACCAAAAGAAAGGCCAGACTTTAGCTCCTGGCTCCCATGTTTAGGGGGAATTTCCTGGTTACAATGGCTTCTCACTCTGACTATTCAGGCCATTTCCCTTGGGTCTGGTATTTCAGGACATTATCTCTGCTTAGCACACAAATTTTATGACTTTAAATAAAATTCCAAATAATTATTAACAAAATACTAACTTACTGTGATAGTTTAATTACCCTTATATAGATATACAACTAATTACCCATACAACTTTGGAAATGAGTAATTGCTGACCTACATGCCTATGTTAGGATGGTTCTCTGCGCATGTCTGACTTCTGTCAGTGACTCCTGAAGCGGCAGTACAGGCGAGTGGCCAGGAATCCGGCACCCTCAACTACTTCACAGCAATCACTGAGACTCACGATTTACTTTCTTATCTTCAAAACAGGCCCAACCACTAAGTCAGGCATGATGGTGCACAACACCTATAATACCAGCACGCGGCTGCTCTTCTGCAACTGGAAGCTGTTTTCTTCATTTCTTCTGAGCTAAAAAAAATCGGAACTCTCTACTAAGCATAGTATGCAATTAACTGCCTCCTGTCGGTCATTTTCCCGATGGTTTCCCCGAGCCTACTCATCACAGTCCTGAACCAAACAATAACAGCACAGCGCAAGGGGCCAGTATCGCGTTACTTGGGAAAGGGGCTTTTAGGGCTGTTGTTTTCTTTGACCGATCTCCTGAACCACTATGTTCTTTTAAATACGGTTTTCTTTATACTGCTAACAGGACAAACGCTAGTGACACAATTCTTAGCTCACTTACTCTGTAGCATGTGATTTTCACCAGTTGCTTGCCTCTTCTTGGCAGAGGCACACAGACAGAATCCTCTTCTTGCTAAATGCCCCAGGCATCCTCAGTCCTAGGCCAACGGGTCCTCACTGCTTCCCACCAGGCTACACTCGCTACAGAGCCCAGCTCACGGCCTCCTCACCGTGTCCCTGAACCAAAGCCTGAGGGTCACTCAGTGGCCAGGGCAAAGATCAGGGTTGAGTACGCCTCACGGGGAAGTTTCAAAAGCTAAGAGTAGCGTTCATCGCAGAGCTCCACAGGCTCCATCGTGTTCCTGCCTCCTACCCGCGCTGCAACTGGTCGGCGGAGACGGGCACGAGCACTTGGTGAAACCAAGCCAGAGTACGCAAGGTCCCACAGAAGAACCCTGGGACAGAACCCGGGGGCTCTTGGTCTGCTCGCCACTCTCCAGGCAGGAGCACGCCTCTCATTCCTATTTTGCCAAACTGCTGTTAAAGACGTTCTACAGTTGCTTCATGGCTCAAAATTTTTATGGCAAAACCACGCGGACCTTTTTCATGTTTACTTGAAGAACCACATACACATCTGGGTAAAGAGACAATGGTGCCATGCAGCATGAGGGTCTTGATGACCCGGCTTTGCCCCAGAGTTTTAAGGTACTTACTGCCATGCTGGCTTGGAATGTCTTGGTCACTGAAAACTCTGCTCGCTACCACCAAGGCACCAAGAATGAATAAAATCCCGGCACCGCAACAACGGGGAGACCAGCGACAAGCCAACCAGCCAAGACGTGCTAAAGAATCCTTAGGAAAAGGACCTGCGGCTGCCAAGGCTCCTGGGGGCTCACATGCAAGGATACAGGGGTTGCTGTCGTCGATGCCGCAGCTGTCCAGGATCAGCGGGATGCCGTCCAGCTCGTTCACCTGCAGAGACAGGAGGAGGCAGCGGTCAGGGGCACGGAGGGCAAAGCTGCTGCCTCAACTCTTTCCTCACAGTGTGTGTACAGTTACATAAACCTGACAGCAACTCAGAAACAAGCAACATACAAATAAAAGTGATACTTTATGTTCACCCTTCCTTGGAAATATTGGGGCAATTGCATAGCCACACAGAAAGGGATAAAAGTAGATCGTTCACCACTGTTCACCAGGATGAGTTGCTATGGGTTTGCACTCTCTGCTTACACAATGACAAAATACCAGTGCTCCAAGAAACGGCACTGAATTCTTTTTCTCATCTGGAAATAGGAAAAGCCTTCCTCGTGGAAGGAAACAGAAAAAGGGTTCTGAAATATGACTGGTTTTTTTTTTTAAATAAAAGGCAAATGAATATTGGGAGAATTATTTGTAAGATATTTACAAAGGATTAATATTTTGATATATTTTTAAAACATGACAATTAAAACCATAACAAGCCAGTAGAGGAGTGGGTGAACTACACAGAGACAGCTCAGAAAAGAAATAGAGATGGGAGTATGAAGACATAAGAACACGCCTAACCGCACGCCCCACGAGAAGACGTTAAGAACATGCCTAACCGCACACCCGTGAGAAAGCCAGCTCCGCCCAGTACATCCACCTGCCAGGTTGAGAACAGAATGACAGATGACAACCCCCACGGAGGGGGATGGCAGTGTGAGCAGAACCCCGCAGGTATGTACTCTCTGATCCAGGAAGCCCACTCCCAGGACTATGGAACAAAACTACAGCACCACAGGAAGCTGTGTGGCATGAGATTACTCACACAACATTGTTTCTTCAAACAGTCCACTGACATACAGTATAATAACCACAAAATTCACCACTTGATTCAGCAGGCTGTAGTATATTCTGAGTTATACATGTAAATAGCCACCCACACATGTATACATGCATGTATAAACATCAGGTAACATTTTATATACATACTAACATGTCACGTTAGCATGATATCTGTTTTCAGTACATTCAGAGTTATGAATATACTAAACATATTCACTAGCATAGCATAAACTGCCTAATTTTGGAACGTTTTCATGGACCAAAAGAGCCCCGACCCCCATCGGCAGCGGCTCTCCCTGCGCCCGGGGCCTCAGCTGCCCTGCTCTGCGCCTTTACTCAGCTGCTGCCTACTCTGAATATTTCAATGAAACGGAGCCGCACAATACGCTGCCTTCGGTTGAGGCTTCTCTCACGTGGCACCATGCCCTCAGGATCCATCTTCGGTGCAGTTATGTCTCAGTATTTCAATCCTTGTCATGGCTGGTAATGGTCCATTTTATGGGTATAGCACACCTTATTTTTCCATTTATCCACTGATGGGCATTTGCTTTGCTTCCCCCTTTACCTATTACGATAAGGCTATTATGACTCTCTGTGTGTATATATTTTGGGGTGCCAGGGCCTGAACCCAGGCCTTGCATATGCGAGTTAAGCAGTGTAGCACTGGGCTCTAACTCCACCCTCACATACACTATTTCCAAGCGAGTGGAAGTATTTGAGTTTTGCTATATACCTAGAAGATGAACTGCTGAGTCACATGGGAAGCTCATTCTTAGCTCTGAACTTAGCCGCTAGACTTTTACAAACTGGCTACAGCATTTCACATTTCCACCAGCAACGCGCGAGGGTGCCAGCCTGTGCACAGCAAGTGCAGCACAAACCATAACAACGAAGATCCTGGAAACAACCCACATGTCCACCAAAAGGTGCAGGGCAACTAAACTCCAGCACACAGAGAAGAGACGTCCACACGGCTGTGAAAACCCAACGGGAAGGACCGCAGAGCTACCGCCACAGAGGCACCATCTCCAGGGCACAATGGTAAAAGGGCAAAAACACAGAGTGGACAGACTTCCGTGTGTGTGTGTGTGTGTGTGCGTGCGTGTGTGTGTGTGCGTGCGTGTGTGTCTGTGTGTCTGTGTGTCTGTGTGTCTGTGTGTCTGTGTGTAAGAGAGAAAGGGAGAGGGAGATAGAGATAAAGAGAAAAGGAGAAAAAACACATTTAAAAATTTTTGTCTTCTACACTCACGAAACTGAGGTAGGAAGGTGGATTGCCATGAGTTTGAGGCCAGCCTAGGCTACAGAGTAAATTCAGAACCAGCCTGGAACAAGACCTTGTCTCAAAAGAAAAGTACATATTACATATACATATGTATATACATACATATACACATGCTGGGGATCAGGTGTATAGCTCAGTGGAAGAGTCCTTGTTTAACAAGAGCGAGGCAGGGCAGCTGAGGGGGAAGCTGGGAAGAGCAGGTAGGAGAGACGCAGGCAGAGACCCAAGTGCACCCCCTCCCCAAGACCAGAAGACAGCCTGAAGCCCTGGACAGGTCAGGGAGCCTCTAAGACCGAGCTCCTTCCCTACAGGTTGGGGACAGCAGACTTCCTTCAAAAGCTGACTGTGGCTGTCTATTGGGCAGTGGTATCCAGGGAGCCCAGAGCAAACGCTCTGTGAAGGGCAAGACGAGAGGCCACGGCAGCTGCGGTGTCTGTGACCTGGCCACGGCAAGGATCCACGGTGCTCCAGAGAGCGGGAGGGAAGTGACATCCCCAGAGGGAGGATGGACACCCCCACGCCGCACTCTGCCGAGCTGCAAACGTCTTCTCAGACACCTGGGTTTTTTTTTTTTTTTCGGTAAGTGAGAAATAAAAGTATTCAAGATGTATTATTCAGTGCAAGAAAAACACCTCACTTTCTTTTTAAAAATTCTGAGATATGCTAAGTAGGTAAGATTATCTTTGAAAAAAAATAAAATTAGATGCTAAAAACTGAAAGTTATCCAAGCAACCAGATTGAAGAGTTTTTTTAAAAATCATGGTCGCAGTGGAGGGGGGGGGTGTGGGGGGGTGAGGTGAGGGGCAGGCTCCCAGGTAAACACCTCCATTCACTCTGCAGCATAAGGACTCAAGGACACATGGCAACTTTTTACAGGAATTCAGTAGAATGCTTGCAACACAAATGGCCCATTCTCAACAGAGATGACAAACACATAATTACACGCTACAGAATGGGCATGGTTGAAGGTCGCTGGTAAAGCAGGTATTAAGGCAACAGCCCCGCAGGGCCAGGGGCTGGCAACACAGTTTGTTATGACAGAGCTCAATTTCACTGTTGCAGCTAGTGTCTGAAGCAAGGGAGAACAATTAGGAAATTAACAAGTATTCTGTTAGCACTTTATAAAACAAGGAAGTTGTTTGTTTCTTTACCTGACATGTTGGGAACTGATTCTAGCCCCGTAGCAAATGAGTCACGAGCTGTAGTTCACCTTGAGGAGCTAAGCTCAGTCCACACTTTCACATGTAGCGTGGCGCCACAAGACAGTAAGCCTGCTTCAGCAAATGAACATTTATCCCCAGGACAGAGTGCAGATGGAAGACAGCCGCCTCACCTGCCACCGTAAGTCCCACCGGAGCCAGGGAGCCTGCGTGGCACCATGTGCAGGCCTGGCTCTGAGGAGGCGCAGCTCCTGGTGGACAGACAGACTCAGCAGGCAGGCAACAGAGCCTGGTGCTCCTGGCTGTCCCCATGCTGCATGTGCATAGAGAAACTTGAACACAGACAGGGATACCACACCAAGCGGGTACAGAATCCCCTTGAATCAAGCTGTAATCTTAGTCAGGGAAAGTATGTTCTTGGTGTAGTTTCTCAAAACATAAAAGATCCACAGACCACCAAAGTGCTCCTGCCACAGTGGATGTGTGAGCTTGCGGGTGCAGTGACAGACATGGTTTCCACGCAGGGAGGACACCATCCCAGAAAACCTGAGCCAAGGCAGCTATGGGAGACAGACCGTCTTGTAGGAGACGCAGAACTATGGCCTTCTCAGGGGGCTCAGCAACCACACCTCCCGGCGCAGGGAGGATGCAGGGTCTGGGAGGTTCATGGGCCTACAGGGTCCAGCTCGGCCATTTCAACTGGGGGACCTTGAGGGAGCCAGCAAGGCCAATTTCCCTCCAAGGAGCAAGAGTACCATGGCAACCTCATAGTGCTGCTGGGGGTTGGGGGCAGCACACCACGAAAACACAGGAAGTATCAGTGACTTGTGCCACTCTTTTCCCTTGGTTTGGCTATTTTAAAGGGTTTCCTTACTACGCACACTTGAAAAGAGCTGAACAGATGAAGTGTGATCAAAAGATACAGTCGGTATTTTAAAAATTTTTCAGAAAATTATTTATTACAATAAAAGATACATTGTCTCTAACCTCCCACAAAATACACACCTCCCCCTTGCTTTGAACACCCTGCTTTGGTCATGCTAAATCGGTTCTGGAAACCTTCTTTCCCGAGCATCTCTCAGTGGCTGCCTCATCCCAAGCATCTCTCAGTGGCTGCCTCAACATCCTTAACCAATTCAAAACACTGATGGCAATTTCTGCCAAATAAAAGCATGACAGTGTGTCCATGCACCTTCTTCACCAGAATGGCACTGTATGACATCTGGCTCTTCAAAGTCAAAATGACCATAAAAGGTTAATGTCTGGAATCGGTCCAGGATAGTGAGGCAGGTCAACAGACTACACAAACTCGCTCAGAAGAACGGACTTCCACACAGCATCAGGGAGTGGCCAGAAGGGTGGGTAAGCGTGTTCAAAGGAAAGGCAAATATTCTGCGGCGGATTAACAGCAATGTCTTTTATTTTATTCCTGTAGCAGATTTTTTCAAATTTAAAAATTCATTGTAGTTTTTTTTTTTTTAAATCACACTGTATTGTAGTAATCCTTCAACAACCACAAGTAGTTTTCCAACAAAGGTCAGACATAGAGACATTTACCCCTACAAGCGTAAGACATCTGGTGGGCATGCACTGCTCTAAGGGCCATGCTGTCCTTGACGGTCCCGTAAGCAGCATACCTGTGGGTTACTAGCTGCCACCTGCACCGTTCTGCTGGCTTTTGTCTTGCACAGCAACTCGAAGTCACACACAGACGTAGTCCCAATCAGCTCTACTACACGTGTTTCTAGGGTGCTGGGAGCGGCTTGGCCCTGGCATTCTGTGACCGAGCTGTTGCTCCTGTCCCCAGTGCCTGAGGGACAGGCGATGCTGTGACTCAGGAAACAACTAGAAAACAAGCAATATCCACTTGGTATACACTCCTCCAGGGAACACTTAGAGAGCAAGTCTAGGCCAGGGGTTCTCTGTGAGGCCACCCAACGGAATCATCTGAAGGTCTGAACACGTGCCAATCTCTGGGCGCCAGCACCTAGGCAAGCCCCTCTGAACTCATAACTCACCCAAAGCCAAAGATCCCCTACTAGATTAAGGCTGCCAGATGCGCCGCACCCTGGGGACTCCGGAAGCCTGAGGCACTGCACTTCAGGTCAGTCCCCCTGGTTCTTGGTTTTCTTTACTTCGAAAACAAACTTGACTAAGACACGTAACTCATGTGAACTGCCAATGCCCTTGTGTAAGCACAGAAAATTATACGGAACATTCCTATCTCCCCAAACCTTCCTTGTGCACCCCTACCAGGATTAGGCCACCAGTAATCTGCATTCTGCCACTACGGACATATTCTGTTGGTTCAAAAAGAAGTAATACAACAGAAATCCTACAGAGAGAAGTCTTCCTTACTGGGCCCCTGCTGCAGGCCTGTCATCCCAGCACGCTGGGAGGCTGAGGCAAGAGGACTGCAAGTTTAAATAAAACCAGCCCAGGCAACTTAGCGAAACCCTGCCTCAAAATAAAAAAATAAAACATGAGCCAAGGCCCTGAGCTCAATCCTCAGTACTTCCCCACACCCAACACACACACACACACACACACACACACACACACACACACACACACACACACACACACAGAGAGTCTTCAATGTTTTTGAGACTCATTCATCTTGTACAGTATCAGTAGTTTCTTTTTATTCCTGATTATTAAAATACCACCTTTTTTTGTTCATTCATGTGCTGCCCAGTGTTTTTAGAAGGTCTTCTGTTTTGTCTGTAATGTGTGGATATACTATGAACATTTGTGTCCAAACCCTTCAGTGGAATAAGTCTGTAATTCTGGTGTCAATACCCCAGATTGGAATTGCTGGGTCATATGGTAAATGTGGAAGTGTATGAGACCTGCCACACTACTTTCCAAAGTTAGGGTACCAACTAATACTGCCGGTGCCGCTGGGTGTACCAGCTAACACCGCCTCCAGATCCCACCAACACTAGACACCACTGGAGTTTCCAGGTAGCATCACAGTGTACTCTAAGTATCTATTTCCCTTATGACATACCCACAACAGTGCACTGACAGCCAACATGGTACCAGAGGGCACTCAAGGCTTGTTCCAGATGTTAGAAAAAGCACTTAGTCTTTCATTATAAAGTGTGAAACTGGCTACTGAATTTTCCCACAGATACCCTTTATCAGAGTGAAAAAGCTTCTTTATAATGCTTGTTGACATCAAATTCTATCACAGCTGTTAATTATTTTATACCAGTTCTCCTTTTAATCAGTTCTCCTTCTACTCTGATAAGGAGGGGATCAAAGTGTTTGACGTTTCCGTAGTAGCTCAGCAGTGCGCGGCTAGGATGAGCCACTGATCGTGACGTGTTAGTGTTTTACGCACTGCAGGATCCAATTTGTTAGTGTGCTCTAAAGGATTTTGTACTTGTTTTGATAAGGAATATCACGATGGACGGTTTATTTATTTACTTATTTCCTCTGTAGGACTGTTTGCATTTGGCAATTTATAATGGCAGTACCCTACAGCAGGGCTCGGGACCTCGGGTCCTAAGACTGGCGTCCACCCCTTCTCACCTTTTTGTTTCTGTGGTACGTGCAGGTCTGCCCCTTCATTTCTGGCACAGGTCACTTACATTCTCTTTTGATGGGCAGGAAGATGCATCAGCTGTACTGGTCTTTCATGTACCTAGCCTTCAACGACACTGACTTAATCAACTCCTGTTATGTTTACAATATGACCTCCACTATTTCTTTCTAGTTTCATGGTCTCAACTGCTCTCGATTCTCGAAGCTTCAAAAGGTGAAAATTCTCATCAAGTGAGACACGCTGTTTCATTTTCATTGCAGGATTTTATCTTTTATTTAGAAGTGTCTTAATTTTCAAATCCTGATTTTCAAGATATTTTACTGCAACTGAATTCTAGGTTGATTATAGTCAGAGGCATACTGTACGTTTTCAAGTCCTGTAAATTTTATAGAGGAGATTCGCTTTATAGACAATGGGGACTACTGTGGTCCTCGGTCTGTGGCTATTGTTGATACAGTAGTCTATGGACTTCAACTGGCCAACCAGGTGGCAGTGCCTGCATTTCCTGCGTTCTTCAGTGATGCTTTCTCATCTTCCTCTTAGTTCACTGCCAGTGCTAAGCTCTCCAGTTAGACTCACAGACCTGCTCCTACTTGCACAGCTGTCACTTGCAGCTTTAGGCATATGACGCCCTGCTACTATCAAGGTATGGTTGGTCTGCTGTGGCTTCTTGATGAACCGACCCTTCAACCACTAGGAAACCTCCTTTGGCCTCCAGTGGCTTCCCTTGTCCTCACACTTACTCTTTCTAGGTTTCTTGTAAGTGCTTGCATGATGTATCATTTTCATCCTTTTCATCTTTATATTCAAAATGCACTTTGTGTAGACATCACTCAATTAAGTCTTCCCCTTTCTGTCCAGTCTAACAGTCTCTATCTTTTCATGGGATGTTTAAGCCATTTATATGTCATGCACTCACACATGTCGAGTCTATTGTCCCATCATCTGGTTTTTGTTTGTCTTAATTGCTTTTTCTTCCCTTTCTTTCTTTTCTGGACTTTGTTTTAGAATGAGTATTTTTTAGTATTCTATTTTCTTCTCCACTATTGGCACTGACTCTCTCTCTCCCCCTTTCTCTCTCTCTCTCTGCTCTAGGATTTATCACATATATCGACCTGTTGCAGTGTATCTACAAATGCTTTTACTTCACATGCAATGTAAAATCTTACAATGAAATATCTCAACCTTTGAGCTCCCTCACATATTTTTCTCCAATATACATTATAAACTACAAGCTATACTACTATAATGATTATTTGAAGTATCCGATCATATTACAGGGAAATAAAAGGAAGACGGAGTAGAAGCTGTTGACTTTCACCCACATTTTAATTTTTCCAGTTTTTAGTTTCATCACACCAATTTGTGCAGATTGTTGTCTTAGTTACTTTTTCGTTAATGGGACAGAAGACTCAATATCCACACCTTCAAGGAGGAAAGATTTCAGCTCAAACTTTCAGAAGGTCACAGTACATTCACAGGCAAGTGGCTGAACATGGTGGAAGGGGCTGGAGCCAGAGAGACAGCTCTTCATGGCATGGTGGAACACAGCCAGCTCAGGGAGGAAGGGCAGAACTAGCACACACCCCTCCAGGTCAAGCTCCAAGTATCTGTGCCTTCCAGCGAGGCACAACAGTACATACTATGTATTAGTTTGGGTTCTTTCAAAAGGCAGAATTTACAGAAATCGTAACAAAAAGGATCTATTAGGAAGGCTTACAAATCCAAGGATATAATCAGTCCAAGATGGTTGCTCAGCTGTTAAGTAGCTCTCCCGTCCAGGACTGCAGGACAGCCGGTGAGGTGAGAGTCTGCTGCACATCTCGGTTGTTTGAAGAACAGTGGTGAAGACTAGAGACTGAAGATCTGCGATGGGCAGACAGGCCCAAGTCGAGACTGGAGCGAATCTGTGATGGCAGGTAGCAAGTCGGCGTCTGTAGACAATCGCGAAGGCCAGAGCTTTCCCAGAGGAAGAAGCTGTGACAATCTTTCTTCTTCCTTCCTTTTATACCATTGGAGTTCCAGCTGACCCTCCCACATCCAGGTGGGTGCTCTTTCCTCATTCGCCAGCCCAGAAGTCACTCACACTCTAATCCAGGCTGGCTCTCAATTCCCAATCTAGGCGAGATTCCCAAGCCTGATCCAGGTTTGGTTCCCGATCCCCTCAAGTTGACATAATCTCTTCAACAGTCACACAGTATCCATAGGTATGTGAGGCTTTTGAAGACGTAAACCACATTAAGTTTCCACATGGAGTCCTTCTCCTACACCTTGCAGAACTCCACTTGATATTTTCGATAGGGCAGTATCTCAGATACTTTCCTACTATTGTGACAAAATACCCAACATCTACAATGTAAGGGAGCAAAGATTTATTCAGCTCACAGGTTCAGAAGGTCCCACCATCCATTCATGGGGCAGCTGGCAGCGGTGACGGCCTGTGGCATGACCGAGGCTGGAGAGCTGCTCACCCCACTGCAGACAGAAGCCAAGTCAGGCAGGAGCCAAGTGAAGGTTGCAGGTTCAGGCAGGGCCAGAGCCTTCCCCGGAAAAAGCTGTAACAACGTCTTTTCTTCCTTTAACAATTGTAAGCTGCCAGCTGGCTTCCTACCACAGGGTGGGGGGCCCTCCCTTGCTTCCTTGCTCACAATAACACATAGTTCCAAATACATGAGGCTTTAGGGGGACACTTAAGATCCAGACCATAGCACACAGTCCACTGGGGACAAATTCTGTTACCTTTTGTTTATCTGGAAATGTCTACTTTGTTGTCATTATTTTGTTTGTTTGCTTTGTTTTCCAAATAGGATATAGCCTAGGCTGGTTCTGAACTGACTACATAGCCCAGGCTGGTCTTGAACCCACGGCAATCCTCCTGCCTCAGCCTCCTGAGTACTGGGACTATAGGCGTGTACCACCACATCTGGCTTTTGGCTGACATTTTTGGTTGTTTTTTTTTAATTTTTATTTATTTATTTTTCTTTTTTTGGAGACAGAGTCTCGCTCTGTAGCCCAAGCTGTTCCTGAACTCACTGTGGAGCCCAGGCTGGCCCTGGTCTTGCAGCAATCCTCCTGTCTCAGCCTCCTGAGTGCTGGGAATCCAGGTGTGCACCACCACACCCATATTTATGTGGTGCTGGGGAATCAAACTCAGGTACTTAGTGCTTGACTTTGCACTTGCCAGGCAAGAGCTTTAACAGTTGAGCCATTCCTCCAGCCCCCTGGCTGACATTTTTAAAGGATATTTGGCTAGCAGTACAATTTTAGATCTACAGTTCGCTTTTAGCAATTTAAATGTCTCCACTGGTTTCTCTCCTGCAACATTTCTGAAGAGGCCTGCCATCATTGGTGTCCGTTCTTCTTAGAAAAAGTCAGCGAATGAGAAAGTAGCAACACTACAGAGATGATCAGGCAAACCGAAATGTGCTTTGTGTATGTATTAGTCGAAGATAAAAATTCCAGGAAGAAGAAAAAAGAAAGAAGGAAGAAGAAGAGGAGGCGGGAGGAGAGGCTGTGTCTTGAGAGGGGAGAGCAGTCACAGGAGGGAAGCAGGATCAAAGAAGCTGTCCAGGAGACTGCTGCAGGACGTCAGAGCCACAACCGGTCCGAGGTGGCAGGATCCCGGGGAGGCAGAAACGCAACTTCCCTGGCCCTGGAGGCTCCTGCTTCACTCATTTCCTGTGACGGCCTGCAACCTAGCAGCAAATGCTGAGCCCTGGAATCTGGGTCGTCCGTTCACAGGGCAAGTGTCAGGGGGCTGGGAATGGGCTCCTTTCCTAACTTCGGTGTATGGGGCCAGTGTTTTGATAATCTTGTGCTCTGGTAACTCATTCTCAGAAGTGAGGCAGAACAGAGGTTTGGGATTGGTTGCTCCATAAAGAACCACACATCCCCGCAGGAGCCAACCCAGGCTGCAGCTGTGCGAAGAAGCCGACCCCTCAGCAGGCAAGACCAACCCGCCCACCGTCAGTGCTGCGCGAACAGAAATCTGCCAGAACACATTTCCAGCTTCAATGTCTTTGTGTGTTAATACATATCGGCAAGGAAAGGGGCCTGTAATGCCTTTGGGCTTTAATTTCATGTGAAATATAATCTTTGGATTTTAATACTTCTCTGGGAATTTGATAATGAGATAAAATTAATATTCAAATATGTAGTCTCTTGTGGGTATTTTACTATTACAACAAATTTAGGACTTTCTTTGGAATACCTCAGTATGGAATACATTTTCTGCCTTGAGGTCAAAAGGATTTTTGAGCTAATTAGATTCATGTGTTTTCTGACCTACTTAAGAGTCTCCTGGGGACAAAATCTCCACTCTCCACCTATGATGGAGAAGAAAAAAAGGAGCAGGTTGGTACTGGCACAGTAACTTCACTTCATGTCCAGGTGGAGGGAGTCAAACGAAGCTTCTTCCCAAAGCAGGAAGAGCCTCACACCTGGGGTGACCAAGGTGATGCCCCTAGGGGCAGACCACCATGGCAGCATGACAGAGAGGTGGCAGCTGGGCCAGGAGATTCCTCCTCTCCCTTGCGGGAGAGCTTCCAGGACACAGGATTCCCTAACCTCCTTCCTGAAGAGAGACAAGCAGGCCACTGAGTCTGTGCGGAGTCGCTGTCCGTCTGCTTGTCTGACTCCATCACTAAACTGTAAGGCTTCAAATGACAAGAACCACATTTCATGCATTCTTGTGCCTCTTACCTTACCCTCTGATGCTGAATAGCTACTTACCGAAAAAATGTAACTATATAAGGAGACAAAATGTTCCCTAACTACCTCTATGCTCCTAACCAGCCATTTGTATTGACCGAAACTGGGGGTGGAGGGTGGGAGGGAATTAAAATGGGCTTATGGAGTGTATAAATTCCTACGAAGGAAACAAACATGACTGCCCAGGGCAGCGTGCCTGGGGAGGGCTCTACACAGTTTTCCCAGGAGATGGTCAAGCTGACGTGCTGCATCTCTGTGACTTGATACAGATGACTCGCTCCTCGCTGCTCCTTCGAGGAGCTTCCTTCAAGAGCTCATTTCCAAGCTGTGAATTGTGAAATATGTAAATTTCTTACCATGTACAGTTAAAAATTATATAGAACTAACGTACATATGCAAATACAGATCTCTAAATTGAATAAAAATGATTTTGATTTCAGTGACTGTGTTTGAGGCCAGGCCAGCAGAAGTGCAAGGAGGATGTGATGGAGCACAGGTGCGCGCGGACCTGCGGGAGCCCAGCGCTGGGCAGAGGTGCTAGGGCCGACCTCGGGAGACGCATGCTGGTGGCTGGGCACCCACCATTTCCTGAGCCTTTGTCCCCACCATGTCCTGAGGCAAAAGGTGCCAGGCAGTGAAACAGCCACGTAGCTTGAACCAGAAAAGATACGAATTCCAGTTTTGGAGTCCATGAGAGTTAAGAGTCTGTTTCAGGTAGAGGACCATCGCCCTAAAATCTCACTGCAACCTGGCTGCCACTCAGGGTTGACCCTTCCTTCCAGGGGTCAAACCCTAGCCCAAGGTGGGGACAGAGCCCATCTGAAAACAGTCTCAGTGTTTTTAAGCTTTGTTTTTTCTTTTGAGAGAAGGTCTCATACTTAGTCCAGGCTGGTCCTCAGTCCACTATGTAGTCCAGGCTGGCCTCCAATTCATGGCAATTCTCCTCCTGTTTTTTTTTTTTTAATGAATCTTGTTATACACATAGCTTTTCTTTAAAATGGGGATCAACTATATGAATACAGTATCTTTCCTTTCAAAATGAAGCTTTTGAATGATTTATTCCAGGGTATCCCTAACTGCAGGGCTTTGGACTATACAGGTGCACTGCCTTGGAAGGACCAGGCTGCAGGACAGATAAGCAGCTAGCAGGAGGTGAACTTTGCACGAAGCCCCGTCTCCTGTCAGCATGCTCCTATCAGCTCTTAACGCTGCTGCTGATTGACAGGAGGCGGAGCTTTGCTCCCTGCTCCTCTGCTGCAGCTGCTTCTGTGTCAAAGCTGTCCTCCTACAACCCACTGCAAAACAAGTGACCCGCCCATCTCTGGCCTTGGAGAACAGGCTTCAATGAAACCATTCCTTGGTCGCAAAAGGTCGGGATCACTAACCTGTTCCATTACTATAACCTACTCTAATATACAAACTATTCCCTTACAAGGCATTTATAATCTTCCCTAAATTTTCACCAACAATGTAAAGAACATTTAGCTACATACACATTTTTTTACCCTTACCACTGTTTATTTCTTCTGCAGAAACTGCCAATAAAGAATTAGTGGATCAAAGGGTCTAAATACCTGGGAACTGCCCACAAAGGGCCTTTCCTGATGACACCACCCCTGGAAGCACCCTTCATTTTATTCTGATAGTACACAGGGTTTTGTAAGTTGTTTTTCTGTGAGATTAAAAAAAAAGTTAACTGGTGGCTGGTGTGCACTTGGTGGTGAGCACTTGCTCCTGCTAGAAACCCTAGGTTTGACGCTCAACACTATTATTGTTACTAATAAAAAGGCTAAACATCGTTTTATCGCTTAAAGATTTTAGGAGATCAAGGCCTTTTGCTAAATAGCTAAAATGTGCTACAGCATCACTGCACAAAGAGCAGTACTCAAACCTGCCCAAGGGAGAATCCCAGGTCCTTCCAACAGAAAACAACCGTGCCAACTGAAAGGGGACAATCTGGACACGGCCACAGCCAGCTCTGCCAAGCAACGGCGGCACCGTCAGCGCCTGTGCACGGCCACAGATAGCAGGAGACCGAATCCCCAACACGACCCAGCTCCGGGGACAGCACGACGCGGGGCTCGTCCTGGGAAGCCAGCAAACTCAGAAGGGAGCTCCATCCTACAATCCACCGGTAACGCAGGAGTTAGCGCCCAGAAAGCTTTTGTACACAACAAAGCAGCTTTTCAAGGGCCGTAACAGCTGATCGCTCAGTATAGCCAGAAAGACAAAGAACAATGTGATTAATAAAAATGTTTTCTAAGTTCAACAACCAAATTCCAGGAAGGCTAACAACACACTTTTATTTTACCAACATCTGTGTCTGAATTTAGTGTGATTTTTCTCATGAATTCTTCACTTAGTGCATTAAATAATGAATGAAATTAGTAGTCTTAAGAATGCTAACTGTATTTCTGCATAACAGACTTACAAGAAAAAAGTCCATGTATTTGTTTTTAGATGAGCTACTAATACCCAACATGCATGTGGCAGGCAACCCATACCTGGCAAGCGCAGGCCGAGCGGCCGCATCACTACACAACTGGCCTACTTCCACGCTGGTCACAAAATACACACAGACCCCAGGGCCAGAGGCAGAAAGGTATTTCCAAGGGCCTCAGCATGCCGGCCAGAACAGAGGGAGAGGCTGAGGGTCTGCCCACGCAGCCTGTCAATATTCCAGGCTTCTCCCAATCAGGGCAACAGCAGGAGAGCTGGTGGCGGACCCAGGAGCACAGTGCTGGGTCTGGCCTTGCCACCTACCTGTGTAGTCATGTGACATCAGGTTAGTCATGCTAGCCTCCCCTGGAAACAGGGCAAAAAAAAAAAAAAAAAAATCTCTACTGCAAGTACAGGGTGTCATTTTAGTAAATGGTTAGAAAACAAAGTCTTACACAATACCTGGCTTCTAGAAAGTGCTCAAAATGGCAGATGTTAATATAATCTTTTTTTATTTATCCTTCTACTTAAGGCATTTTTGTTGCATTCTTTGTAAAAAACTTCAACTAAGCCACAAAGAAAAAGCAAAGCACTGTGTTGGTTTTCTAGGACTGTCATTCCTTCAAGACAGTTTAATTAAGCAAATGTCAAAAGCTGACCAGTGAAGTATTTGAAGAGCAAGATGAAAGGCCTCCATTTTAAAGCAGAAGCAGGAGAAAATATAAATCAAGAAGCAAATTTCTCACTAATGCACTTGAGCACACATCATTTGGAGCTGCCATTCCATTCGAAGCCTCCTGGCAGCACCACAAGATGCGACCTAGGACAGCAGGGACGCCGAGGGGACTGGAGAGGCAGGGAAAGTGGGAAAGGCAGGGCAGCTTCCCAGCGGGCCTCAGCACAGCCACGTCTAGAAGAAGCTTTCACAACAACACACCCTTCCACTGTGGCTACTCAGGGTCATTCCTACCCAGAACCAAGCACCTACAGCATCACACCTCAGTGCCTGCACAAACAGAATTCCGTCCTGAAAACACTGGGTTTTTAATTTTTAACCCACGAATAGAACTCACTTGCTCTTTATTATGATGAGCTCCTTGTCATTGATAAACAAAGGCTTGCAAATGGCTGACCAACTTGTCTGTGGCGTTAAGGTTCTCTGGAAGCCAGGTTTCCCTCCAGTGCTGGGTGCCTACCACACCAGCCCTCGGAAAGGGTACCTGGCACGCCAAAGAGTAACTATAGCATCCTTTGTGTTGTCCCCTAGCTATGGCAACAGTGACGCCTGGCGAAACAAGCCCATCCTTTCTCCCTTGCCCACCACTCGTGCTGCCTGACAGGCACAGGTTTTTGGGGCACCAAGAGAGATACGCAGGGCACAGAAACTATCCTATGATTCAGGAAGACATATTTCAGAAACTCTGCTAAATCTGCTATCAAAGAAAGAAAGAAAGAAAGAAAGAAAGAAAGAAAGAAAGAGACAGACAGATAGACACACACACACACAAAAGGAAAACATAAGGAAACAAAAGGAAACATAAAGGCAAGTATCTTCCTTTATGCCAAGTGTCACACATGCAAACAGCTGGCACTCAGATGGCCTGGCATGGAAGGAATTAGTGCTCCTATAGACACATAAAGAAAATAGGACTTGTAAAGGGTTAGCACATCCACAGCCAGAGAGCTCAGTGAAGGCAAAGCCCAGGTCAATTTATTCAAAAACTTGTGCATTAAAGAAAGCACCATATGAGCTCGAGGAGAATATTTCTGGTCTTCAGTAAAACAAGAATGGCTAAAATAATATTAGATGTGTTGGAAAGCCTCCAAATGTACAGCTGCGCATATGCAAACCTGAGAAGGGGGAGGAGGGGCCAACGAGAGCCTGGCCTGCTCCAGGGCCTCCTCCAAACCAGACACAGTCAGGACACATGGGTCGCCAGCCCCAGTGGCCCAAGAAGGGACTCTTAAGTGCCGAACTCCCTGGCTTTGGAACAAGAAAGAGCATTGGCAAGCTCTTTCCCCCATGAGCACAGCATAAGATAACAGCCGCATCTATAGGCACTTTCTCCACACCTGACTTCCACGTGCTCACATCTACAGCCAGAAATGACTTTAATCTACTAGTTTCTGTTCATGGGACAAACACCTAAGGGAAAGCTACTGGCGATTGAGCCTGCACTGGGGACTCAAGGGTAAATGGGACACACAGCACGGTTCTTACCGAGGTCAGATGGGATGGGGACAGGAAGATAGAAGGCTCTGGTCACACTGGCACACTGTCAGCCTCTGGACCTGGAGGACACCTCCCCTGGCCAGGGTGAGCCTGCAGGGCTGCCTTGAGGCCAAGCCCTCCAGTTTCCACTCTGTCGTCAAGGTGAGAGAAAATTCTATATACACTGTGTTCCAGAAAAAAAAAAAAAAATACATATACACAACCCACTACAATCTCTCTTACTAAAGTTAATAACAAATCTTAAGCACACAGCCTGTATGCTTTATATATGTACGTTTGTGTGTTGTAATGTCCACACGCACACAGAGAACCACCCTGCACCGCAGCTCCCTAGGCTCCTCCCACAACAGGCCTCATGGGAACTGGACTTGCACCTGCAGCACCTCAGCTTACTTCTGCATCTTCTGGGATTTTTGAATAAATGGAGTCATGTTATGGACAGTGGACATGCTCGTGCCTGGTTTCCTTCAACAGCCATGCCACCCATACCACAGCAGCTCACTGTGTTGCGGCTGCACTACCCCAGTGCAGAACACACCATGCCCACCAGTGACAGACAGCTCAGGTGTTCACGGATTTGGGCTATGATGATTAGTGTACACGACTACTGGACATAACACACATTTGCACAGGGCACACAGCCATGTAACTGCTGGTTTAGCGGAGCCGATACTGCTCTCGCTTGGAGCTGGAATGTTTGCCCAAGCTCCATGTGTGAAATGCCTGTTCCCCAGCCTGGTGCTCCTGGGAAGTACAGCCCTTCAGAGGTGGGCCTCGCAGGAGGGCTCAGGTAGCGGGCAGCCTAAAGGGCGTGGATCCGAGCCTCTTCTCTCTTGCTTTCCAGCCAGCACACGGCGAGCAGACTTCGCATGTTCCTGACATGATGTGCCACCACTGGCCGGAAGTCATGGAACTGGCAGTTCACGAAACCTCCAGAAGTGTGAGCCAAAATAACCTTTTTCTATTTACAGGCTGCCGGTCTTAGACACATGTTACAGTGCCAGAAAGCTAACATAAATATGTTTAGCAAAAACATTATCTTTTCTGTACTTTTACTGGAATTGCTGACTGATACAACCTGAGCTAAGACAAGTAAACAAGCCTCAGAAACCGAGAGCATAAAACTTCTTTTCCAACAAAGATGTGCACGCCAACAGCATCACAGGAATTCTGGGAGTCGAACCACTTACAACTCCAAAGCCATCACAGGAATCATGATCCAGTCTTGACCCTCTCAATCTGCAGGTTTTGCTGATTTTGGCCAAAGCAGGGAATTATCCTTTAAACACGTTTTCGGTCCCACCCTTTCCTCCCGAGACAACCCGTTAGACCTTGTGCTGGGGTCCCGCGGCCCTGGAGGCTCAGCTCTCTGCTCACTGGACAGTGATTCCTGCCGTCAAGGCCACTGCCTTTCCGACCCTACCCTTTCCTTCTGCTACTATGCCTGTTCAATGAAGTTTTTCATCCTGAAATTCCTTCTTGGCATTTCCTTATAACATTCCACTTTCCCTCACTTCCTCCCGGCGTGCCTGCAGCTGCTTGCTAGAGCTCTGCCATGTGCTACCCAGCAACACCTGTCAGGACTCAGCGGCAGTGTCACCATCCTGCCTGCTGCGGGCTCTCCCCTCGCTCAAGCTGAGATTCTGCTGGTTCCTGGTGTAATGGTGCCTGATTCTCAATTGTACCTGAACATCTGGGGTACAAAGACAGGAGTCCCTGAACCTGCAGTATGACTCTGATTTTGGAGGCCTCCTTCATCACTAGGCTGGGAACGGGCTTGCTGCTGTGCAGAGGGGTGAGGAGCTACGTCCCTCAACTGCAGAGCTGGAACCTCACACTCTGGGCAGAGGTGTGAGTGCGAGCTCTCCACAGGCCCTGCTGACAGTCACTGGTGCTGAGGACGACGTGTTACTGTCTCGGTGGGCAAAGGCACAGCTCCCTGCTCTGACATCAGCTCACAGGGGCGAGGAGTTCAGGCTCCACACTCAGCCTCTGTTGGAGATCTAGGGACACAGTTTTCCCGTGGAGGCTGGTGGTGGCCGGCAGCTAATATACACAGTTTCTCATCTTACTAGGTTGCCTTTTTTCTCAAGGGCTTCCTAAGTACATCCAATGGAGTTTCTGAGCAGCCCATTCCTCTTCTCTAACATTCAGGCAGAGAAAACCCTAGGAACTTGCCCCTGGCAGTGCTGAGGCCCCTGGCACCTGCCTCTCTCCCTTTCAGCCTTTCCATGACCATTTTCCCCACAGAGTTCAGCCTGGAGGACTCAGCAGGAGGGATATGGACAAGGGCATCTGTGCTACATACACTCAGAATCACAAGGCCCATTCCCAACATGCAGTTCGCTCCTCCCGTGTCAGAGACCAGAAGGCTGTCATGCCAGGGTTAGAATGACCGGCACACACTTGTGCAGACAAGTGTGATAGTCCTCCCAAAGAACCTGATGACAGGACCTCCTGTGTCTACTTCAGGGAAGGGGACAGAGGCTCAGGTAGGGCCACCGGCTCGCCCCACGCTCACCACACTGCTCAGCATACCCGGAAACAGGCAGGAAGAAGCTTCCATGCTGTTTTCTGCCTTTATAACATCTGACATGGTCACAGCTTCAGACAACACCATCTGCCTTTTTACTGAGATGAGTTGGAATTCATAAATGTGAAATATTATAAAATCACAGATAATACTAACCTTACATTTTTAAGAGCAGTGACTACAGTTGGGTAAAATTATTCTTCATCAGCAAATGCTTTTTCAAGAATAAGGTATTAATACATAAATACCCCGTATGTAAAAGTTCTAGAAGGATGATGTATTTGCCAAGTCAAGTACAAGCCACCGTCCTTTGTGCTTTCACACACACTCTCTGAATCCGCACCTCAGCCACAAGCAGCAGACTCAGCTCTCAGCTTTCCCGCCTGGACTGCAGTGCACTACGCATCTGGAACTGGAGCTTCAGAGGAACAAGATAATTGCAGAAATACCACAGAAAAATGACAGATGCCTAGGCAGGACCTCAAACCCTCCTCTGAGGTCACACATGCTAGGACAAGCCATTCACCCTCCTAGTAAGTCGTGGCTCACTCCCTGCTCGAGAACTTTCCCTCTTTAATGCACATACATATAACAAAACACAAGAAACTCACAAAGCCCTCTTCCTTCCAGTACGTCTCTGTATTCTGAATTACAGTCCAGAGTTGTAGTTAAAACTGAAAAGTGGCTTGAGTGATCACATGGCCCAGGAAAACTTTACTTCAACTTTCAAATAAAGATCATGAAAGGAAATCATCCTGAGCAAGAAGAAATAAACAATTTGTCAAGAGAAGTGAGACCTCACTGCTCGAACAGAATGCATTCTACACTCAGACACACAGAATCAGAGCTACTACTCAAACTGCATGAGTTACATGCTCAGGCACATGCAGTGAGGGGCTCCTGTTCCCACAGCACATGCTCCATACTCAGGAACAAACATGGAGTTGGGACCTACTACCCAAAGGGTATGTGCTCCACAATCAGACACACGGAGTCAAGGCCTACTGCTTGGATGGAAAACATGCCACACTCAGACACGTAGAGCCCTGAGGCTCCAACAGCACGCACTCTGAAGAAACAGCCACAACTGGTGGGACAGGCCCATAGTCCCAGCAATCTGAGGCAGCAGGACCACAGGTCTGAAGGCAGCCTGGGCAATGCAATGGCTCAAACAGACTCCATAAAGGGTTGGGTACATAGTTCAATGTAAAGTACCTAGATTTAATCCTCAGGACTGCCAAAAAAAAAAAAATAGTTATTATATAAAGAAATGGTCAGTCCGTTGCTTTGTAGGGGAGAAAAACAGTACAAGGCTTCCTGCTCTAGAGACCCAATCAGGGAGGAAGTTCACAAACCACAAACAAACCCGGGAAGGCTTGATCTGGCTTGATCACTTTACAACTGAAGAAATCAGCAGGAACGTCCTTCCGTCCTTCCGCAAGTCACACCTGAGAGCCCCTGGTACTACTTACTCCTCACATTCACCCAGCCTTCCCCATCACCACAGGTAACTACAGACCAAGGTGGAAACCACTTAGATCCCAGGGCCTTCTGCACAAAATACAACTTAATTAGAATTCCAATATCTATGAATAAAAACTAGCTAGCATTAGTTTTATGATTTCGAACATTAATTTACATTCTTCAAACACAACCACTACTTCACAGCATATGCACCTGGGCTTATCCTCACATTCCCAAATACTATGTCCCCATCGCCATACAGGCCTCAAAAGTCTAAGGATTTCAAATCTCTAGATCCTTAAAATAAGAGATAAGCATGAAATCTAGAAATTAACTGAACATCCCATAAAGGAATATGAACACACTTGGGCTCTCAGATCTCTTACTTTTCCCACCCTCATCTCCCCCAACAGAAGAGCAACTGATAAGCACCCCACGTGATCTTCCCGGGAACCCCAATAATACCGTTTTAGTCAGCTGAGGGAGATGCATAATTTTGGATATGCTCCCCTCTCTGCCAGGCTGACTGCACCACATTATGTGTCTTCTAGTAATTCATTTTCCCAACAGAATCTTCCAGGATGACAAATACAGAATTGTCAGGGTCCCAGCCCTGAACTGAGGTGTTACTTAGTTTTATACAGCAGGAACTCTACCATCAGCACTGACAGCTAGCAACCTTAAGTACGCACTCTGCTGACCTCTGCCTATGCCGAGTAATGTTCCACACGCTGATTTTACAAGTATCAGTTCACCTGTTCCTCCCCAGGAGGTGGGTACAATTATGATCCTCACAGAACATAAGTGTCCCTGGAGGGCAAGCTCCACGAGGACAGGGATTTGTTTCTGTTGTGGTTATCGCTCCAGTTCCGGAACCCAGAATATAGTCAGCACATCATGCGTATCTGCCAAATAAATGAATTAGCAACACCGATAGATCAAAAACCAAAGTATATGTTATGTATCGCATATATACTTATTAGTAAAATGGGGGGGAGGGAAGAAAAACCAAGGTATGTCAAGGGGTGCTGGAACACAACTGAAGTCCTACAGGTATTGAATAATGACGCTGGCATTTAAACTCCTGGTTTTTGATTGTTCAAAGTCGGCCCAGCAAGCTCCCTCTGGAAAATATAATTTACATTTTGCAAGCCACACAGTCTCTGCCACAACCACTCAACTAAACTGTTGTAATAACAAGAAGTGACACAGAGTGTACCGGAGGAACAGGCATGGCTATGTCTCAATAAAACTTTATTTATACAAATGTCCTGACAGGCCACAATCTATCAGTGCCTGTGTTAAGTTCCTCATAATGATCAACCTCTTCTCCCATGACTCTCAGTCTTTATAAGCAAGAGGTATACAGGTTACTACGCATTCAGAACTTCAGGCTACAAAGCTGAACCCAAACTCTCTTTTGCATTTTGCAACCAGAATCAGGTAAGCAGGGGTGTGGTGTGTGTAAGTGCACAGCCTTGGTTAATCCAAAATCTGTTTTCACAAGAAAATCTGACCTTACATTAAGCACCGTGATCTGGAAACAATGCAAGACTCCACCTGGAAGACAGGCAGGGCCCAGGACCAGCTATTTCTGTTCTCCTAAGGAAAACAGCCTAACCAAAACTAAACACTAACCTGGTTAAACGTGAGGCTGAACACAGCTGAAAGCATTAATCATCAGACAGGACAATAAAGGAAAATATGCAAGCTCTCTTCCAAATGTTTACTGCTTATATTTTCCTTGGAACAGAAATGGCATTTTATATATTACATGAACCTGTAGAAAACACATGCCTGGCAAAATATTTGAACACATACTTTGTATGAAGAGTATTAAAACATGAAATATTCCATCATCATAAAGGAATTTTGAGTTCACAAAGGTTTCAACACCCACCCGACTCCAGCTATGGTAACAACTACATAACAAATCTAAACAGCACACTGGATAATCGTGATAATTATAGGCTACTCAATTTGTAACAAAGCATGACAAACTTCTCAGGCTGAGCCATCTTGGTAAGTATGGTATCACTTGGATAAATAAGATAACGTTGGTACAGGAAAGCCCAGACAACTATTTTTAAGAATATAAAATAAGCTTTTTTGATTTATTTAAAATTACACTCACCAAAATCTTTCAAGTTTTTTTTTTTAAAGTGTCAACCCAGGCTGTAATATCCAATAAAATTATCCCTGAAAGTTGAAGGAGACATAAAAATTTTTCATGACCAAGAAACCCTAAAGAAATTTGTGACCCTTAGCCCAGCCTTGTGAAAATACTTCAAGGAATCTTAAGAGACAAGAAGGATGAGCAACACCAAAGAACACCAAAGAAAGAAAAGATCCTAAGGGAAAGTGTGACAAAAAAAGAAAAAGCCAAAAACCACCACTAGAAGAACAGGACAAGGACAGGATCTGGTAAAAATCCCAAAATAAATAATTACTCTCAATGCTGATGGTCTTAACTTGCCAATCAAAAGACAGAATAGCAGAGCAGATTAAAAAAAAAATCCAACCATCTGCTGTCTACAAGAGGTACACTTTACCCACAAAGACACACAAAGACTGAAGGTAAAAGGAAAGAAACTAATCCTTCATACAAACAGAGCCAAGAAACAAGCAGGAATAGCTACACTATTCTCAGATACTGTAGACTTCAAACCAGAGGAGACAAAGGTAGACACTATACTAGTAAAGGACCAATTCAACAGGAAGATTTCACAGTTATAAATGCATCCAATGTAGGTGCACGCACTTACATAAAACAGAAATTACTGGTCATGAAAGGCCAAATAGATTCCAGTACAATCATACTAGGGGACTTCAATACTCCAGTCTCACAAATAGGCAGGTCAACTAGACCAAAAAAAAAAAAAAAAAAAAAAAAGGAAGTATCAGAGCTAATTCACACCATGGAAGGCATGGACTTAACATATCTACAGAGTGTTCTATCTAACATCAACAGAATACACCTTTTTCTCAGCAGTACATTGGATTTTCTCCAAAACAGACCACATCCTTGGACATAAGACATGCTTAAATAAATACAAAAGAACTGAAATCATTTCCTGTATACTTTCAGATCATAAGGGAATGAACTAGCAATCAACTGCAAAAGAAACTACAGTAACTATACAAAGACATAGAGATTTAAAAAATATATTACCTGACAAGCAATGGACCACAGAAGAAACCAAGAAAGAACCAAAAACTTCCTAAAGTCAAATGACAATGGAAGTACATCATACCAGAATCTATGGGACACAATGAAAGCAGTACTAAGAGGGAAATACACAGCCAGCTATGAATACATATACGAAAAATTGAGCAATCTCAAATTAACAATCTAATGATATAGCTCAAAGTCTTAGAGAAACAAGAGCAAGAGAAATCCAAAGGCAGTAGAAAGAAGGAAATTATAAAAATCAGAGTGGAGATCAATGAAACTGAAGCTAAAAAAAAATAAATATCAATGAAACAAAAGAGTTGGTTCTTTGATAGGACAAGTAAAGATTGTAAGTCTCTAGCCAAACTCACCAAAGAAGGAAAGAAAAAAAAAATCCACATCAGTGCAATTAGAAATGAAAAAGGTGAAATCAAAACAGACACTGGAAATTCAGAGGATTATAAGAAACTATTTTGAAAATCTATATTCCAATCAATTCAAAAACCCAGAAGAAACAGATAAATTCCTTCACACATATGATGTGCCCACATTGAAGCAAGAAGATACAGAAACCCTGAAGACAATAACCAGGGATGAAATTGAGGCAGTAATAAAGGGTCTACCAAAAAAACAAAAGTCTAGGACCTGATGGATTAAACACAGAATTTTATCAGAACTTGAGGAAAGTGTTAGCACCAATGCTCCTTCAACTCTTCCATGAAACTGAAAGAGAGAGAATACAGCCCACTCCTTCCAAGAAGCAGGTTATCATCCTGATCCCCAAACTAGATAAAGACCCAATAAAGAAAGAAAACTGCAGGTCAACTTCCTTAATGAATCTAAATGCAAAAATCCTTAATAAGATACTTGCAAACAGAATGCAGTAAATTATTAAAAAGATCATACACCATGACCAAGTTGGCTTCATCCCAGGGATGCAAAGCCAGTTCAACGTATGCAAATCAATTAATGTAATACACCACATTAATGTAATACACCACATTAACAAAAGCAAGAACATAAATCACATGGTCATCTCAATACATGCACAAAAAAACGCCTTTAACAAAATACAACATCCCTTCCTGATCAAAACTCTGATGAAAATAGGTAAGGATCCCACCTCAAGCTGATAAAAGCAATTTATGACCATCCTACAGCCAGTATCATCCTAAATGAGGAAAAACTGAAAGCATTTACCCTCAAATCAAGAACAAGACAAGGGTGTCCACTCTCACCACTTCTATTCACCACAGAGCTTGAAACCTTAGCCAGAGCAATCAGGCAAGAGACTGGAGTTAAAGGAATACACACAGGAAAGAAAAAAGTCAAGCTATCCTTATTGGTAGGTGAGATGATTCTTTACAAAGAAGACCCCAAAAACGCCACAAGACTCTTAGAACTAATCAACAAATTCAGCCAAGTTGCAGGATATAAAATCAATACCATTCCTTGGCAGCAAAAATGAAAACACAAAGAAAGAGATTAGAAAACAATTCCATTTATAGTCAACTTAAGAAAATTAAATACCTAGTGAACCAAGTGAAGCACGTTTAGGACATCTATACTGAATACTATGGTACTCTGAAAAAAAAAATCCAAGAGAATTTTAGAAAATGGAAAGACATGCCCTGTTCTTGGACAGGCAGAACCAACATGGCAAAATGGTCATACTACCTAAACTGATACACAGTTCAATGCAATCCCAATCAAGATACCAACAGCATTTTTCACAGAACTAGAAAAAAATGATCCTAAAATTTGTAAGGGACCCAGAATAGCCAAAACAACTCAAAGCAACAGAACAAAAGCAGGAGACATCACAATACCCGATACCAATTTATATTATAAAGCAACGGTGATTAAAAAAAAAAAAAAACCTCATGGCAACAGTACAAAAACAGACAAGTAGATCAATGGAATGGAAGTGAGGGTGCAGGGACACTGTAGCATGCCTTCAACCACCTGATCTCTGACAGAGAAGCCGAAAACGTACACTGAAGTAAAGACAGCCTCTAACAAAGGGTGCTGAAGAGCTGGCTAGCCACACGCACCAGAGTGAAACTAGACCCACATCTTTCACCTCACACCAAAATCAAATTAAAATGGATCAAAGACTTAGACATTAAAATGAAAATATTGAACTTATTGGAAGAAAACACGGGCACAATCTTTGGAGACACAGACGCAGGCAAGGACTTTTCTCAATAAAACACCCAAAGAACATGAGGTAACACCGAGAATCAATAAATGGAATTATACCAAATTAGAAGGCTTCTGCACAGTAAGGGAAACAATCAACAGAGTGAGGAGAGCACCCACGGAACAGGAAAAACATTTTTGCCAGCTACTTCCCAGACAGAGGACCAAGAACATACAAAAAACTTTTAAAAATCAGACCCTCCAAAATAAAGGACCCAATTACAAAAAAAAAAAAAAAAATGGGTATCTGGAATGAATAAACAGTTCTCAGAAGAAACGTGAATGGCCAACAAATACATGAAGAAATGTTCAGCATCTTTAGCCATGAGAGAAATGCAAATCACAACAGCACCGAGGGTCCATCTAACTTCAGTAAGAATGGCTGGCATGAAGAACCCAAAAAACAACAAATGCTGGCAAGGCGGTGGGGAAAACGGAACCCTCTTATATTGCTGGTGGGACTGTAAATCGGCACAACCACAATGGAAAGCAGGGTGGAGATTCCTCAGAAAACTGAAAACAGATATCCCATTTGATGGAGCTGTACCTCTTCTGGGGATCTTCCCGGGAGAGTTAAAGTCACCGTACATCAGTGATGCATGCATACCCATGTTGATAGCAGTACAAGTTCTAATACTGAAAACTTGACAGAAGCCAGTATGCCCACCCACAGACAATGGATAAAGAAGCTGTGGTATATTCACACAATGGAGTACTACTCTGCCATTAAAGAAAGACAAATTTGAGTCATTTGTAGGAAAAGGACTGTGTCATGAGACCATTAAGCTTAGTGACATGAATCAGACACAAAAGGTTAAATACTGTATGGCTTTCTCTGATATGAGAAACCAAACCATTTAAAAAGAGAGAGAGAGAAATGGAGCAAGGATCAGACTTTGCAGAGAGGGAAAGGGGACACAGGAAACGGAAAGGGATGTGATATGTAAATTACACATACACAGCTTATTTTTAAAAGCCTAAAAAAATAAAATTTAAAAATACTACTCACATGTATATAAAAATCAATCAAGTTCAATACTGTCCATTTTTCATAAGACATAAATATTATTTGGCTCATTCTCTTTTTAAAAAAAATTTTTTTTCTTAAGACAAGAGTCTCACTGCATATGAGCCAATCAAAAGGCTGGCCTCAAGTAGAGATCCTCCAGTCTCAGCCTCCCACAAAGTGGGATTACAGGTACACAAGACCTGGGGTTCCACCAAGAAACTTAAAAACTTAACAACTATCTCAGAATCACATAGAAAAACCTAACTGAATTAGAATTAAAATGCCTTTAAAATAGCAACAGATAGCATTTTAGATTATGATTTGCCATGCCTTTGCACACAGCAGCCACGCCATTACTCCATACCTCACAGTCTACCAGCAGAGCCAGGACTCGTTCCTTCTGCCTCCAACTCATGCAGCTAGTGAGCACCGGGGCCACACAGGATGCAGACCCAGTGCTGCCTGGGCATCAAGCCCGAACTTCTTTTCCATACCGTAACTGAGCTCCCCTAACACAGGACCAAACGCTGAGGTCCAGAAGTAAAAGTCAGCATGTCCTGGGACCTGCACAGAGAAACTCTGTACGGCCCACGGGCATGGGGGTCTTTGTGTAGGACACAGAAATGTGAAGGAAGGAAAATAGAAGGGTGAAAAAAATGTGTATCATACCTGCAAAATGCAATCGCCTTTACTTAAAACAACACCTTTTTCCATGCTATAAAAAGATTAGCTGTTGTTAACACCAAGTGCTGTAACAGGGTTAATTATTATTAACAAATCAAGGGGTGACTTAAGATGAAGGCAAGGCACAGCCCACGCTACGTTGCAGACGGCAAACTAACGGAACCGATCCTGGCAGCCTTTCTACTCCGGGTACTCTCACTCCAGGCAGATCGCCCCTGCCAGCTTGAGTCAGATGGGATGGACCGTCATCTCAGTCTTAAGGACAGGGAATCTTGATTTCAGAAAGACTGGGGTGACTCGGGCACGTAGCCTTGAACTTAGGATCAGGCCATCCACAAGTGGACAGGCCACACAAGTATGCAGGATAGAGCCACAAGGTTGCAGAGTGACTGGGCGTGTCAGCACTCCCAGCAGCCCCCTTCCTCCCTGGGAGCTGCAGGTGTCCACCTGACAGCACAGGCCTGCTGTGAGGGGCTCAAGGGCGCAACAGATCCAAGGCTGTAGTGGTAATTAGTGTCAGTGTTACTATGTTGAATTAACTGAAGATCCAGGTCATAAAAATCTTTAAGCACAGAAACTATTTAAAAGCTTTTTAAATAAGCCTTCCAACAATGATATTCCAAGTCCTGAGTTTGTTTGTTTGTTCAGCCATACAAGGGACTGAACCCAGGGCCTTCATTCTGAGCCACACCCCCAGCTCTTTACCTTGTTTGAGACAAGGTCTCACTATGTTACCAAGGAGCCCGGGCTGGGCTCACACTTGGGATTCTCCTGCCTCAGCCTCTCAGTGCTGGAATCACAGGTATGGGCAACCACACCCAGCTAGCTGTGTTTTAATGATGGTCACATGAAGTATTACAGACTAAAACTGCCCAACGCCACCTTTCTCAGCCAACAAATTCTAGCCATATTTTCCAACATTATTTTAATAATATGTAAGCACTATAAATAATTATTTCTGAATATGATTCAACAAGCAATAAGTAAATGCCGGAACTGAGTACGGCGGCTAAATGCGCACTTCCGGCAAGCGTGTGCCTCCCACAGGCCCATGCGACGCTTGTGTCTCCCAGCTTAGTTACAATTTCTTATACCAGCTCACTTAACACAGGAAGGGCCTCAAGCGCCAGGCCCTACTGTCCAAAGGAGGGCTGAGGGCTTAGGCAGGTGCTGCGCGGCCACCCCAGCTGTCAGGTCCTGATACCAGCACAAGTTGAGAGGCCTCCTGGCGAGTCGTCCTGGCACTTGTGTGCATATGTCATCCTCCTCCCTGAACCCACCTGGCACGCCTTTGCTAAGGATGGCACCTCCAGGAACCAAGGTCCTAAGCCCTGCAGGGTTAGCAAGTGCTTCCGGTGATACGACAGGGATTATAAACCACTGGGAGAAGTGGAAGAAAAGACAAAAGCCAGCAGCATACGTTGAGGGAACATTTCTCCACTACCTGCCCTCAGGTTCTACAACCATTTAAATCCCCTCTTTCCTTTGCAAAACTTGGCTGTGACGATTTCCTAGAGCTGAGACCCTCTAGAGCAGCACTGCTGGAAGATGAGTGGACTCCCAGGGTCCTGCTCGTCTCGGTGGCAGGCAGCCCGGCTCCTCTTCCTGGCGACAGCTCTTTCCGGCCGCCCTGGAGGGAGAGAGACCCTGGGACATCCGCCACAGGGCCGTTCTCTACCACCTGCCCACCACCTCACTCCAAATACAATGTGCTGCATGAGACAGGCAGGCGCTCCACATGGGCACACGGGCACAGAGGACTGGGGCACAGGCTCCACTGGGGGAAACGCAGGAGTTACCCATCATGTTTGCTAAGGCCACACTCAAGGCAAGACTGAGCCTCTATGAGTAACCAGGACATGGACGTCCAGAGATCTCCCAGACATAACAGACACTGTACCCGTAAGGGCAGGAGTTCTCGGCTTGCTACCGTCCTTTCATCCAAGATGAAAGATAAGTTTCTTTAAACTTCAACTCAACTGGCCACATTTCCTGCCCAGAAAGGGCTGGAATGACAATCCTCCATGGGGAATATTTCAGAACTGGAGATCTTCACATACAAGCATACTTGGAACCATTTCTCTCTTGTTCTCCCAGAAGCTAAGTCTTTCTCCTTTGAATGCTAGGTCATTTTGATCTTTTCTCTTTTGGTTTTGTTTTTCCTGTGAGCTCTGCTACTGTTCTGTTCCCACAGAGAAGAGAGAAGAGACAGATATTACAGCATAATTTTTTTTAAAGGCTCAGCAGGCAAAAACTGGCAATAAAAATATAAAGGCAGAAGTAAGAGAACAAACAGCCTTCGTCTTGTTCACAGAGGAGATGCTTGCCTATGCAGAAAACCCCAGGGAATCGACGTTTAAAAATTCCTAGAATGAGTGAGTGGAGTAAAGCCAAAGGATGCATGGCCGACACACACACGCCAATCCGATGTTCATACACAACAGGTGACCAGGGACCTCAATTTTCTGAAAGGAACATTTGCAGGAGTTCCCCAAAGATTATATACTTAGATACACTGTAACACAAGATCTACAAGGTCTGAGGCTGGAAACAGGAAACATAGGAAAGACACTGAAGGAAACATCAGCGACAAGACTGCCCATGTTCACTGAGTGGAACACTTAACAGACACAGGATGGGGTGGGGTGGGCGGTCCTGCTTACAGTCAGAGGCACGCTAGCCCATAACTTACACGGCATCAAGTCAAACCACTCTCTACCTAGACTCAGGGCAAGGCATGGAGAGCACAGGATGGCTGGGTCCTGGCCCTAAGCTCCTTTCCTGGAGTAGCCCTCTGTGACCCTTGGCTAGGGAACTGGCAGTGTCCTCTCCTGGTCCCAGTCTGCCACCCTATCATGAGACAAGCATCACCAGGGCTGGCCCTACCACCATAGGCATGTGCTTTGTGAACTCCTGGCCCATATGTATCTGGCCCACTCGACGTGCCTCAGAGTCCAGGCCCGCCAATTCACCAGCTCATCCAGAGGCCCTGCGAGGTTATTTAAACTTTCTTAAAACTTACTCCATGGCAAGAAACATATTTACATTGCAACCAAATACACACATGCAGAAACACAGATGCATGTGTCCAGTCAAACCATGCATTTGTCATGTGTCCTGCTAATCTGTCACCTCATCTGTCCCAACAGGCCACAGTGTATATGTATAAAGTTCTTGGTCAGGATTCACATCATCTATGACCATTTTCCTATTCCACCTTATGCTCTTTTTTTAAAAAAAATCTTGTAATAACCAATTGAATCAATTTCATATCTCATTAATAGGTACCAAGTTACCACCTTTTTTTTTTTTAACCTAAATACCAGAAATGGAACCCAGAGCCTTTTACATGTAGGCAAGTGCTCTACCACCAAACTACAACCCCAGTCTTTTCCATCTTTTTTTTGGTTTGGTTTGGTTTGTCTTTTTTGTTTTTGTTTTTGGAGACAAGTCTTATTAGGCTGCCCTTGCTAGCTCTGAGCTTATGATCATCCTGTCTCAGCCTCCCAGGTGACTGGGGTTGTAGGCACATACTGGGCCCACTCAACCACAATTTTAAAACACCTCTTACCATGGCACCCAGAGGGTGGGGGCTTCACTCATATCAACATTTGCTGCACAGCGCTCGAAGGAACCATTCTCCTGACTTGCTTCCTCCCCTGGGAGACAGGACATCCCCTCTCCTGGGAGACAGGGCCCCAAGCCCCAGCCACCCGTGCACGCTCTGGAGAAGCAGCCAGTCCCTTGTCACCTGAGAGTGTTCCACCCCTCACTGGCTCTGTCTCATCACCCAGAACACAGCCCGCTCTGCCAAACAGCTCCTGTGTGTTTTTATTCAGGACTCTATATTTATATAATGCCAAAATACTTGCACCAACATTTTATTCACCCACAATACTTACATCTGTGTTTCATCAGAAAAGTCTTCATATTTTAAAATGATGATTCTGTGAGCTCTGCCCCCTTCAGGCTGCTCCAGGTACACGGGTAGGTCTATCTGTCAGATGGCTCTGAGGACCCAGCAGACACGGAGACCGGGCTGGCACCTAGGCCCTACAAATCTGCCTGCGGTCTACTCGTCTTGACTGAGCTTATACAGGACTCTCCCCACCTTCGGCCACATGAGTACTCTGCCTTGGTGCCCGTGGACCAGTGGCCAAAGTCACAGCTCCTGAGCGTCTCCTTCAGGTCAGCATCTTCGTGTGGCCCACACATCAGGGCCGGTTTGCAGGCCCTTTCCAGGGCACCTCCACTTCCTTCCACTGTAGTATCTGGGACCTCAGGTGGCTCCTGAGGCAGCATTCTGACAACTTTGCCCTCAAGTCTCCCACTAACCTACCACAGTGCACCGCACCAAGAAACTACAGCTGTTTAGAGTAAATATACTACATACAATGTGCCTGCATTTGCAGGGCACACGGAGCATTCATGGTGCCACCATTGCTCTGTTGAAGCTCTTATGGCTTCCATGGGACTCCTCATATGCCAAGGGTCCCAATTTAAGGTCAACAAAGAAAACAACTTTCTGAAACTTCTAAACAATTTTTTAATTGGAATAACACAAAACAGACAGAGAAGCACAGTGAGGAGCCAGAGCCCCACCACCAACTTCAAAGGTCCCAATGTTCTGTCCCTCTGCTTTCATCACCCTCTTCCAGACATCGTTCCCCCTGGCTATTAAAAATAGACCTCAGACCACATATCACTTCACTAGATAAAATTTCAATATTTCTAACAGAAACAGCTTAACAAAAATCACCATTTTCACTATACTGCCTTGTCAGGTTAATGATAACTCCTTATCATTCCCTAGCAGCCAGTCTATGTGCAAATACCAGCAAATAGCTCCGAAAGTTCTTTTACAACTGATTTGTTCAAGCCAGCATTCAGTCAACACAAAATATCTGGTGGTTACAATGCCTGTGTCTTTTTAAATCTGCAGGGACACTCTTGTGATGTCATCCATTAATGAAGAAGTTGGTCGCGTGACTTAATTTTCTTCTGAACTGGGTGACTGAGTTGTCATTAGCAGAGCCCCTTATTCCCTTTATTTTCTCTAACCAAACAGCTCGATACGGTGATTTGATTCAATTCTATCTTAGAAAGAAAACTTCACAGATGACACATATGCTCTATCACATAATGCATGGCTTCTCACTTTTGGGTCTGCACAGCAGGGCCTGGTGCTAGGGCTTGTGGCAACCTCTGGGCAGTACCCTAACAACCTACTGCCCCACAGGGCTTGAGAAGCCATTGCTGATGGCCCCCTAAGTCCCACGTTCCTTTACGGGGTTGCAAAAATGGTGATTTCCTAATACCACCATCCCTTCATTTATTAGCTGAGATTCATCTATGAAAACGTTTCTCTCATTCAGCTTTCTCATTTCCCTGAAATGCAGTTCAAACCTTAGGGACAAGGTAAAAGCGTAATTATTTTATCAATTTTCAGAAGATGAACTGGTCCCATTCAAAAGTGTTTAAAGAGAATTTTTACTTTCTAAACACTGTCAAAACAGCAGTTTTTCAATCCACTCGTTTTCCTTTCTGGTAAAAAACCCTCAAGCCAGCCCTTCTTCACGCAGAGGACAACCCTTCAAGGTTCCTGTGTCCCTGAGACACAGCGGATCTGACCACTTTCTCTGACATCCCTGCGCCCGCAGCACCCGCCCTCGCTTCCTGCCCATTGGGAACCAGCCTCTGCTGCGAGGAGGCCTGCCCACTGGAGAGAAATCATGCTAAAGCAAACTGGGCACTACCAGCGCCCACCAACTGCGGTCCTACTCTGTAAACAAAGCCAGAAAACAGGTACTTTCTGGAAAGAGAAACTAATCACGAAGTCATACTGTTACCTCCAACTCAAATATTAGCCAAAAGGTCTTTAACTTCTGTGCCTTTATGTGTGTCTCTTTTCATGATTCCACAGCATGAAATACCAGTAAGTGGCTCCAAGGTGTGGATGGGCACACACAGACTTAAGCATGCAAACATCCACTTCGGATGGTGACATCCATACTGACCATCTCCACTTACCACAGTTCTAGCCAGGCAGACCCACCGTAGTTGGAAAATGTTTCACGCCCAAAGCGCACCGAGTGCTCCGTGCCTACTGAGCATCCCGCTTAGCCGCAGCCCCTCGCCAGCGCTGGTCAGGAGCTACCTTCCTATGGAGGAGGGGGTGACCTGGAGCTGGGGCTGCCTGATCCAACAGAGACAGGAAGGACCATGCTACCTGCTCATTACCAACCTCAAAACCCACAACCTGGGGTAGGGCTCCCGCTGAAGACGTCAGGCTGGAGAACTGCTCATCAACCACCCCAGCCGGGCCCATGGGCATGGCTCCTGATGGCATGACGTGTATCGGCTCCGTGGCTCGCCTTGTTCTGAGACTGAGTCCCACTAGGGCTGCAGTCAAAATACAATGCTTGAGAATCAGATTTTAGATCCCGCAAGTATTTCTGAGATCACGTTAAATTTCTAAGTTAAAATAAGGAGAAACGCGACAGGTGTGACCCAGCCTTCCCACCTGAGCATGCAGTAGGAAGAGGGACGATTTCCGTGTGGTATGATTCCCTTCCACAAGTGCCTTTATGAGCATGGTTAATATTTCCAACAGCATGAGTAAGATTTGCAACTTGTTAGGAAATAATTTCAGTTTGAGGAATGATTTATAACACAGAGGGGTTTGTGCAATCTTTGCCGTAGAAGTATGCGGACCCGATGGGGGAGCATGCAGGCGAAGCTGGCGGCGGAGCAAGTGGAGGCCGTAGCAAATCCACCCCATTTCAAGCATCCATCCCTGCATGATCCCTGAGAGCCACTTCTTGCAATTAGGAATTAGTCTGGAGGCGTTAAAATGCTCCCCAGCCCTTGGAAGATAAGCTATGCGCTGGTGAGTTATTTCTCTCTCCCCAATTCCTGACAAAGTTTGGATTTACTGAAATCCAAATGGCCAGGCTTCCACAGCCTGCTAGCTTTCAGACCTGACTGCCCCTCACCGCGTGGCCATGCATCACCCTGACAGCCCGCTGCACCCGCCTGCTCTGCTGCCCCTGCACTAAGTCAAACACTTCCTTCTGCCACTGCTCTGGGAAGAAGTGCGTTCCAGGAGCGACAGTGGTGAGAGGGTAATCTCCCTGGATCCAGGAATGTTTCTACAGGGGCATACTTCACATTGCTGCTGTCCTTCCAGCCTGCCTCCCCCCGCCCCACCCCACCCCCGGAGAACAGATACTGAACTCAGGGCCTTTGCACGGAGCTACCTACATCCTTTGCCTCCCCTCAGTCTTTTTAAAAAATATTTTAAGAGAGTCTCACAGACTTGCCCGTCCTGAGCTAGAACTTGCAATCCTCCCAAAAGACTGGGAGGTATGTGCCACCACACCTGCTTCCACCAAGTTTTTTTACACATTTTGTCACAATTCAATGAAAGGTATTTTTAGCATTTACAAAATAGAAAGTTTACCACATGATCTTTTAAGTTATAAAAAATAGCATTACTGGTAACAATGGCTGTTAACCATTAACCAGCTGATAAATGAACAGCATATACTACAGACATGAGGCAGTTCAAAATAAATAACCTAATAAAATTTGAAGCAGACAATAGTTTCCATGGTCACCAGAGCAGGAGCAGACAGCACTGACACCCCTCTAGAGAATGTGTGTGGCACTGAGGTGCCCGTGCCTGCCCTCTGTAATCACACAGCCCACGAAGAATATGTGTGGCTGGCCCCTCACTGGCATCTCATTTTAACAGCTCGGAATGAATTGATTCTCAAAGCTGGCAGGGACCCTCTTCACCAACCCCACATCACCTGCAACTGACCAGCACAGGGTAGGCAGGAAGACGGCAGGGAATGTGCCACTGATGGGGGACAAGAGCAAGCTCGGTGTTGAGCTGTGACGAGGCGACACCAAGCAAGGTTGGTCTGGCCAGACGTGAAGCCACCACCTCCTGAGGCGGTCCTCAAGTCTGAAAGCTGCACAGGCAGGGGGCCGTGAACTTTCATAATGAAGTTTGTGCTAAAGGAAACCCTCCTAGCAAACTCTTAGCAAATGTCCCAAACGCGTATGGGTGGAGGACTGGTTGAGCCAAAGGACAATCAGAAGTGTGACAGCCTTGGGCAGTGGCTGCACGGGGCACAGTCTGGGTGCTGAAGGGCCTGCCCGGCCAGCACCTGCACCCTTCAGAACCTCCCTAGACACATACCCGGTACCTGTGCACCTGGAGCCCAACCCACAACTTGTGCTGGTCCAGACACTGGCTCAGTGAGGAAGTCATACACGATCCTCGCCTAACCCCAGACTCACTGTCTAGGAATGTGAAGAGGGACAGGAACTAGCCACAATCAATGCCCAGAAATTGCTACGGGACCAGTGGTGGTAAAGTTACAAAGAAAAAGGAGACGGGTTGGGCCTGGTTCTAGGGAGAAGGGGGAAAGCCATGCGGGTGTGTGAGAAGTGTGTGCTGTGCAGGCCAGGTGCGCCACAGTGAGAGCTCAGCCCTCACACCTTCCGAGATCCCTACAAAGCCCGAGCCCAGATCTTAAGAGACCCTCCAAACGTACTTCGTCCTCTAGCCAGCTCCTAGCTCCACTGTCCTGACAATAAAGCCCCTCACCTCCCCTCTCCAGGAGAGACCTATTTTGCCCAGCTCCCTGCTCCCCTGGCCTTAGCCATACCAGCTTTCCTTCCACCAGCTGAGAGCTACCAGGCTTCACGAGTACAGGAAGCCATTTCCAGACAGCAACTCTAACCATAAACCCTCAGCAGGAAGAGGGAGCTGCCACTCTCTGCTAGGCCACAGACTGTCCTGCACACGCAAAACTCCCCAAGGACCTTCTGACTCTGGGGGACGGGCACCCCAGAGAAGCCCCAGCTGAGGATTCTGAGGAGGGCTGAAAGTTCATGTCCATGGAGGGCCCCACAACAAGCATGGAAAAACCCCAAAGTTGTGGAACTAGTGTCACCCTGGATTTAAAGCCAAGACAGAGGGGGGATATCTGTCACCAGAAGGCTGTAGAGCCGAAGAATCAGGATGCGCAAAGAATGGGCTGGTGGCCGCAGCAAAGGAAGAAGCCCATCTGAAGAGATGGACAGCCGGGCCAGAGCAGCACAGGAGGCCAACTCAGAGGCAGGGGGTGCGCAGGGGGCAGGGCTGCTGCACCAGGACGCCAGGTTCTAAAACACACCTTAAAATACACCACCAGCCTGGCTGTCTGGAGCCAGCCTGGAAGCAACAAGGAAGAGCCCTGAGCAGCCCCAGGGCAGGCATGGGAGTCACCCAAGAAGGCTCACCAAGTTCAAGGGCACGAGGCTGACTACAGCTGAGCCAATCGATACTCCGCCAAGAACACACAAGAGCCAAAAGGCTCTTCTGCCTGCCTCTGCCCCTGACTGAAATACTCTCTCTCTCTGAACTCTCGTCACAGTAAAGACAAACAAGAAACAGCGCACCCTTCCCTCTCGCAGACCAAAGCGGGAAGACCGTCTTCAATACTGCGCGTCCACTCCTGAGCCGGGCCTTATGGGAGACATGAAGAGGGAAGTCATTACCGAAACAACCTCAGGGGCACAGTGACAGATGCACCACGGAAGAAATGAACCTAGCATTTACCTGCAACTCCAAGCTTTGTCCTCTTCCCACAACTGTCAGGAGTGCTACTACGTGATACACTTATGCCTATGTTCTGTTGCTTGGCCCCCTGAACCATAAAATGAAGTGAAGCACGCGTCCAAGTGGAAGACTCTTCAAAGCACAGGAGAGCCTGGGAGTCAGAGCCTTACGCAAATTTACTGGGCCTGTCCCCGACTGAAGGCGAGAAGACCACACCTATGACACCCCACAAAGATGGGCTTTGCTAAAAAGCCAGATTATACTTTAATCCACGTAGTTCCAACCTGATTGCACTCACATCAGCCTCTTCTGTTTCAGCCAACATTTTAAAAATCTCTATCATCAAGCCCTAATTTTTTTCAACTTTAATTAAAAGCTATTTAGTTGAGCAACCAACTTCTACTCTTTCCCAAGAAACAGTGCAAAACTGATCTTTATGTAACTACTACTAATGATTAGGTAAAGTGGGAGAACATATATGATAAAATTAAAAGAAAAGGCTTGTGTGAAATATTCTGGGCACTGGATTCAGAAGATTTAAAGGGGGTAAATATGTAAATATTTCCTAGCACAAACCGTATTTTGGCACATTACATTTAACTAGGGGTTTGTAACTGTTATATTGTATTATAATTTAGTTATCACTTTTACATGCAGTCTTCCAATGAAAGAGGGAAAGAAGCAAATGTTGCAGTAAGAGGTTGGAAAAGCTTCACTGCAAAGAAACAAACAAACAAACAAACAAAAAATACACTTAAGACCATGCATTTGTTTGTCTCTAACCATGGAGAGAGCACTGGCCTCCAGCCAGGTAGGAAGTCAGAGTTCAGGTGTCGAAGTCACCAATGGAAAGACATTCAAATACTGAAGCATCTGTGAACACGAACATGGTGGTGAAAAGTCCAACTGCTTTCCCCAAAGGGTGAAAATGAGGACATGCCCCAGGCCCCAGAGAACGCCTCGTCCCAGCTCCCCCAACAACAGCCCACTGCCGACTGGCCCTTTGCGAGTGGCTCCCCTCCCGTCCACTGTGCCAGGGGAGCTGAGCTTTCACTGCAGGAAGAAGCAATCCACAAAGACCACGTGGCCTAAAATAAAATGTGCTCCTTGCTCCCACCATTAGCAACTGTGCAGTCCTGGATGTGATATTAAACTCTAGTCCTCAGCCTGCACATCTGCACAATGGGAAAAGTAACAGCACCAGTAAATGAAGTGCACACAAACACACCCAGAACTGCTCCTGGCACTTAGGAAGCACTCAGTGAGGGCCAACAGCGATGATCCTGTTGTCACTGACAATCAGAAGGCTTAGTCCTCACAGCCCAAGCTCTATAAAAGCCATATATTTATGGGGCAGGTTAGACAGTAAGCCTGGAAGGTGAAACAGAACAGTAGAATTCTTACCCTAAAGATCACTGATGCCTCCGTGATACCACACTGTTTCACCATGTCTCCCACAGCAAATCAGGAGTGACTGCAGGTTTAAGAAGCACCTCGTGCATGACAGGGTTTGCGCATGTTGGCCCAGGAGCCATCTGGACAGTCTGGATAACCGCCTGTGCCACACACACACCAAGCACCCCCTGCCATGAAGGGCATGCTCACAGGTGGCCTGGCCCACAGGAGCCCGTCTGGTGGCAGAGATGAACATTGGATGTCATCTCAAGTTGGTAAGGACTTATGGCAGTAAGGCCTCTGACCCGGGCCATAACACAGCAGAAGCCAAGACCAGACGTGGGCTACTGCTCCCAGCTACATTTAAGAAAAAGAATGTGGGTGCCCACCTGGTGGCTCCAGCACAACTCTAGAAGAATGCAACTCAAGGCTCCCCGCTGTCTGCTCCTTACCTAGGGCCATGAAGCACTCTACACCAGGATCCCACGCAAGGCCCAGTGTTGGCAGGGGGACCCTTTCTGAGAGGATGCAAGAGCCTATGTCCTGATCGCAGCAGCGGTCACGGAGGAGTGTGTGTGTGTCAAACGAGGGTGCAGGAGACGCGTGCCCACCTGCTCTGAACTCCCACAGGTCTCCTGAGCTCCTGCCCAGGGGAATCGTGGCTCTGTCCCGGAAGGGGAACCTTAGGGAGGACGAAGGGTGGGAAGAAAGGATCTGGGCACAGTGGGGTGAGCCTGGCCACAGAGACCACGGGTCTTCCCAACATCTGCCTTACCAGCTGGCTTGCGCTGGCTCCCTACAGAAGCTCCCCTCTGCCTCCGCCCTGTGCAGTCCCAGCTCTCTTGGGACCTTCCACTTCTCGCACGTTCCTCTAGGCTGTGAGTCATTTGCTCTTGCCCTCCCTCCCCTCCCGCCCCCTAAATGGAGCCCGACACACATATCTGGTTCTCAGGTAATGTTTTTAAAGTTACTTGCACCAGAGACACGAGATATGCTGCCTTTCAGTAAGAACGTACGTCTAAGTAAGAATAATGTCTAAATTACTTTAAATCTTGGAAACTGTAAAGATCTAAATCTCTTCTTTTTAGATATGTATGAATCCTACTGTCATGATTTATAAGTCCATAAAAGCCATATATTTACGGGGCAGGACAGACAGTAAGCCTGGAATGCAAGACAGAGCGGCAGCATTCCTGCCACGAAGATTACGGACGCCTCGGGCTTTAAAAAGACGAGATGCCACCTGAAGTTCCACAGCGGACCTGGCCCCGCAGAGAAAACACCCGGCGCTGCTCTACACACTCCCCTTTAAATCACAGCCCTGGCACGCCGGGAGACACACATGCGCGGGCATGAGGCCAGCAGTTAACAAGCCCCTGGCGACCCAGAGCAACACCGTACGGGGAACTGCCAGCACCTGAACTGGCACCACATGAGAACACCCGAGGCATGGTTGGCCAGTAAGGCCACAAAGCCAACCTGGAACAAGGTGGGCACTGCTCAGGAAGCGACAGCTTCTGCAAATCAGTAATCTGAATTCAAACACTTGAATTTAACACAGCAGTGAATTTTATTCTAAGCACATCGAGTGGGGTCAACCGTGCCACATGTGCGCCAAGTCCTAGTGGTGGTGACACCGGTGCTCTGACTCCGTCCTCAGACCCGCTGGGAAGCGGCTGCAGGGAAGGCAGTGCGCTGCACCTGGCAGCTCTCATAGGAGCCTCCCCACAAACAGCGGAGGGGGAGCCTCAGGCCGGGTGAGGGGATGCTGGGACGCAGGGCCACTGGAGCTCACTCCGAGCAGGGCACAGGTGTCCCCTGACCACAGCCTCCCGTGCCACCATTCCAGGGACACATGGCTGATTCACTCTGCTAGGTGTGGCACCAACATGGCTCTGTGTATCCCATCAGAGACGACCTTTGCTCTTTTCTACAAAGAGCTCTTTTCTTCAGCAACATTAATAAACAGTATATACAGAACCCCCTGCCTAAAACGGCACTTCAGCTCCTATATGCTGAGTAAGTACTGCTGTTTGGAGAAACAGGACCAGAGCATTCTCATCAGGGCAACCTGCACCACACTGGAAAATTACTAACAGGGGATAAGTCTCAGAAGAGATGAAACATAAATTACTTTATATGAAAATTCTAATCACAATAACTAAAATTTTAAAAAATTTTGAACTTCAATGTCCATATATGAACCCCCCACTGCTATATATTCCATGCACATGGGAACATTTTATTATCTATATTTAATACTATAAATACTAAACACACTGTAGTACTCCCCTTTCTTTTAAAACAGCAAGAAATAATTTTTAAGATTAAAAACAAATCTGTCTTCAGAAGGACTGATTTCTTTCTCCCACCAGTCTATTCAATAGAGGATCTACTCCCCCCTTGTGGACGCTTTGGGGGCCCTACACAGTAGCAGCCACGTCTTGATTTTCCAGCCTGTATGCCCAGCTCAGAGGGAGAATGGGACAGGAGCTGCGTGGGGGCACTTTCCAAGTCATCCCACGCTGCCCCCTGCGCTGCAGTGTGAAGGCATTCCTGTTTTGTTTTGCTGGGGGGGGGGGGGGGGACAGCAGAGGGTGTAGCTGAAAGTTGCCAGGGTTGAAATTCCAGCAGGCGAGGAACACGCCCTCTCCCCTCCCTGCTCCCCGAGGCTGCCAGTCGGATTTTTCCTGTCAACACCCCCACCACCCGCCACCCTGCTCAGACTTCCCCAGCCCTCCTCCTCCACAGCCCAGCCCCGGGGCTGTCTGTCCAGGCTGCAGGTGCGGACCACAGCCACTCCTTGACACAGACCAGAGGGGGCACAATCTGCCTGGGAAAAAGTCTGAAGCTGTCTCTCATCACAGCGCTCCTCCCCACACGACCCCCTCTCTGAGTCCCAGCGCGGACAGGTGTGGGGTTAAGCAACTGCACGCTCAACTCCATCCCCCTTCTTGGCCCCAACGCTGTGCGCAGGCCCTGAATTTAAGTTTCCTCTTGGATTTTTCCAATGGGTAAATTCAACGTTGTCACTAATGCGTATCAAGTAAATAACAATGATTCATTCCCGGCGATCGGTCTCACATTAAACCAATTATTCAAATGTCCAAGGGTAACGCGAGCTAAGTGCAGCGTGGGAAGGATCTGTAACACTAGATGTGCAATAACACAAACAGCTCCGCCTTAAAGGACAGGCGCATCAGCGCACACAGGCAAACGCATGTGTACACACACGCACGTGTACTCACACAGTTCACACAACTGTCAGCAGAGGGGCCTGGCACACTGTGTAAGGACTGATTCAGAAAATGTTAAGCAAAACCTGGAGCTAGCCTGAGGGCATTCACAGAATTACTTCGCCATTTTCTTTTAGTGCACATGTTCATTTTTCCTAAACAACAACAACAAAAAAAACATATTTCTTTCTCACACAAGTACATGCTGGTACACAAGACGCCTTTAATAAAACCTCTTTTAAGATTGCACTCAAAACATTTATTCTAAAATAGCCTGAGAAGACTAAGAGAAACCAACTTTAAAGTTAATTTACGAAAACTGCCCACATGACCTTAGGTGTTCTGTATGCACCTGTAAACTACAAATGAAGGCTGTGACCACACAGAAATTGGAAGGGCCATGGCTTCTGCCGATGACATACCAAGTGACCAAGGCGTGCAGGGAGATACGGGAGTCCAGAGTGCAGGTCAGGGCCGGCTGTCCGGCTCACGCACCCAACACTGCCCATGCGCAGCCTTGGGCAAGCTTTTCACACTGATGCACCTCTGTATCTAAATTATGATGGGATAATACTGCCCATTCTAGGAAATCCTGTGAGCTCAAGGACACGGGTGTGCACAGAGCGCCAAAGAGTGCCTGGCATGTGGGGAGGGCTCTTCACACTTATCCTAAGAGTTAAGTATCCAAGTTCATAATACTTTCTCCACAAAAGACATATGGCTACTTCCAAACATAGACAAATTATCAGTATCTGTAGCATTAAGAGCAGAAGCAAGTTATCGGAGTATTAGCTGGTGCCTGAATCCCAGCAAGGCCGGAGAGGGAGGGCAGCAGGGCCAGGAGCTGTGAGCATGGGAAGCGCTGGGGGAGGCAGCCCTGTGCTCACACCTTCACTCCACCTTGATCTCTTCTGACTGACTCATCAGAGTCGGCTCCCAAGGAAGAGACCAGAAATATGTTCACACAAAATACATGATGAAGGCCTACACTGTTTCTCCTGCAAGATGTTTGCCTTTTAACACAAAAACCAACCACAGGAAATGGATGCTTCCTAATGGCACCAGTGGCAGGATAAGAAACTTGGGGAGGTGGCCAGTCTCAGAGGAACACAGCACACCTTTGTTAACAGGTGAGTATTTCTGTCGCTAGGCCGGCACATGAGGAGGGGCCACAGGGGAATGGCAATGAGGGCCGGCCATGGCTCCCTCTCTCGGGCCCTGGCACAGAGCATTCCTCAGTACCAGGAGGCTGTCTTGCAAGAAAACCAGCCGATCCATGTGCAAGAGGAGGGCTGCAAGGGTCTGGCAGGCAGCAAGAATAGACCCCAACCTTGGCACACTCTTGGCACCCTTGCATTGGTGCTACCTGTTCGAGAGCCTGTCACAGAGAAGATGGGTACGCTCCCAGGACCGTGCAGAGAGCTCTAGCAGCCACCCAGCAGGTACTAGTGGGACATGCCTGCACAGTGACCAGGAGACGCAAAGCACCACCTGAATGAATACGGGCTCTGAGGCAGCACCGGACTCACCACAACAGGACCGTAAACACAGGAAGCCCTCTTAAAAGGCAGCTACAGATGCTATCAGTAATAACAACAATTTAATCCTTGGAGCAAACCCAAAAGGCACAGAAAATTATCTCCGTTTTATAGATGAAGTGAGACTCTAAAATTAAGCAATGTGTGAAGAATTGCCTAGTAAATGAGACAAAACAAACCTAAAACTAACTCTACACTGGCTTTCTCCTACATCAAAAATTTCCACCTACAAGAAGGCGCTAGGAGGAGGGGCCAGAGAGTGTTCTCACGGCTGCCCTGCTAACCGTGCAGGACTCAGGGGACCTGGGTGTCATCCTGCCACCAGGTGGCATGTGCATCATACCTTGAAAGGACAAAAATGAGGAGGCAGTGTTTGACACAGAAGGACCAGGGCCCAACAGGAACAAGGTTCCTGGAGGTTGGGACTTCAGTACTACTGAGGGAGGGCCTCAAGGAGGTAGCCTCTGGAATTGAGGTGACGGGTCCCCCTCACCAGCTGCCACGCCCTGAAACACTTTATCCACCCTATGGCTGTGGCTTGCCCGGATGCTCTGGAACACTGGTGAAGATCTTCTACAAGTAGCTGACGGTCCAAGTTCATACCACAGGTAGGAAAGTTATCTGATGGTGCACCCAGGAGTGGCAGAGAACAAAGCCATACGTGAGACCACGTCACTGGCCAGAGACCCTCGACCCTCCACGGACAATCCAGTGGAGGGGGCGAGTCAGAAGCACACAGACCCCTGGGAAGAAGAACCTGCGTGTGTGGTGGGAGGACAGGGAGAGCAAATGAAAACTGTTCGCCGACGACTAGGAAAACACAGTCTCCAAGAGAATGTAAGCTGGCCTTAAATGACTAAAGACAAATGTCCACAGGTGCAAAGTGAAAAACTATGTGGATTTCCAATCTAAGCCAAAAGAAGTTTCGGGAGGAAAAGGCGTGATGAGCAGCCGCTAAGCCTGCCACAATCCCAAGACCACACAGACCCCAGCTCCCCGGGCGGTGGGCACAGCAGGCTGTCTGGCCCCAGGGCTCCAGGATCTCAGCTGCCCGCTTGACTGCCAAGCAAATGCCCACTCCACCCTCACCCAACTCCGTGTCTCTCATTCACTCCTGAAGCCTTGATCCACGGGCCCATCTGCTCTTTCCAGGCACCCGGCATGCTCCCGCCACCCACCTTCCACAGTTTGCACACACCCCTAAAACACGTGCTTTTACACTGTGTCCACCCGGGCGTGACACCCCGAGGGCACGAGACCAGGTCCACATCTGCACCCTGGGGTCTGCATCACTGGATGGTGCACAGCGCATGGCAAATATGTACTTGCTGGAATGAACTAAGAGCTCAGCCCAGGACGCCAATTCGCGCACGGGCTCCTGCATGGAGTACCAGACGACACCTGCCTTCACCCCAGTGCAGCCAGCAGTGATTCAGCCGGAAACTAATCCCCACAGCCTGAGACTAAGTCACACTCCGAGAATATGATGGTACAAAATTAATTCTACCAGACTGAAATAAGCAATGGGCTTTCAAGAGGATGTGGGGAGGGACAGACAACAACCCCAAGTGCTGATGAGAAAAGGCTTTAACAGGAGCGAGTTACTTTCATCCTTATAATTTACAGCTGCTACCAGTGGGAAAACCACTAAATATGCTAAAGATCGAACTGTTTTAGACACGTGACAGGCAGTTCAATCTAATTTTTTTTAGGAATAAAGAAGCTACTCCCCGATGTTTTAAGAAGCGTGCTTTTCTCACTTAACCAAAGACATGAAGCTTGGGGAGATACAAAGAAATCTTACAACATCAAAAATACTCAGGTTTTCACGAGACTGAGACACAACATAAAAACTTTAATATCATGCACCCAGGAAGCGCCAAACAAAATCAGAACTGCCTGTCAGCAGAGTAAACACAAATGCTCTTCCCATGAAGAGGAAAAAGACAGCGTCCAGCAATGTGTGAAAAACATCTTTCTTTTTGTCCCGTTTTATTGATATGCATATATGCGGTGCATGTTTACACTGAATTGAGTCTTTTGTGCACACAGATACTGCATCAAAATTACAAACCCTTCCCCTCTCCCTTTGTGACCCCCTTAAACCCTCCCTCCCCCCCCCGCTCGCTCCTTCCTCCCCCTCCTCGGTTTAGTGGTACCAAATGACTGTCCTGGGGGAGAGCCGTCTTTTTTTTCTTCTTTCTCTGTCCTCCCTCCCGTACACTGATGTGCACACACGAGTGTCCCCAGACCTCCCGACTCCAACTAGCATTCCAGCTAGCGAAGTTCTGTATACTCTGTACTAATGTTTTACTTTTTAAAAATCTTTCAAGGAGAGTAGAACGTTAATAGTGACCACTGGCGTCCCCAGGTCCTGGCCAAGGAACAGCCGAGGCAGCAGGCGGGCTAGCGGAACAAAGGAGGAAGCGCTGTAACTACTATCAAACTGTGCCTTTCTCTTCCAGTCACACAGAAAACCCGGAAACCAGCAAACCTTCCTTGGCTATTAATGTAATTTGTGTTCACTATAAAGATACCAATAAGAATACAGAAAAGGAGAAACCAAGCCTTAAGCCTCTCAGCCAGGGAGAACTTCAGTACTGTGGTGTACTTCTGGGCTGCTCTGTCATGCGTGTAAGTACATGTGTACATGTACAGTGAGTGTGCGTATGTGCATGTACCTCGCAAATAAAAAACAGAAGCACAAACACAAACTATGAAATGCAGGGGCCTGTGAAGCACAGCCCTGCTTCCTGCTGTGGACCCCCACTTACCATGACATCACAAGCACTTTGTGTAATAATAAAGTCAGAGCACTCGGAACACCTAGTTACTGTTGGGTGCACACCACAGTACCGTGATTTATTAAAACATTTCCTATTGAAGGGGAAAACTGATGGTTCCAAAAAATGTCAACCACACTGCACCAAGCATAACCATAACCTGAGTTAACCTGCGTGCTGATTATACGCCTAGCAATATCTAATACCTATACTGCAAATACTTTATTCCATTTTTGGTTCAATGAACTGAAAAGCAGAAAGAGGCTCAGTGACATATTCAGGTCATTTGGCCATCACCCGCAGAGCCCAGTGTGACCTAGGGAGATGGCTCCAGGGCCAGAAAGGTCCCTATGCTGTAGGCAGGCCTGTGAAAACAGCATTCCTTGCTTCTATCCATAAAATAAGGTGGCTTATTGTGAAAAATCAACAACATTCTAGTTTTCCATGGTTCCACCTTAAAACAGTGTTTTATTTAATTGATCCCAGTTTGCAAAATTCTTGTGTTTGTTCTAAGTGGTTTGCTTGACCTCCTTGTGAGAACAGCTTCCCTTCCTCTCTGGGCTGCCAAGTCATCCACACTCACACGGTAACCTCTGACAACTTCCTGAGGTCTCTCTGCAAAGTACACATTCTCTCCTATTACCCTGTCCACTTCTGAAGGTCCCAGTGATAAACTTAAAGTGTATTTTACCTTAAGACAATTAACGACCCTGTTAAAACAATTCCTCAACTACTTTCATTCTGTTGTCAAAATTCTGGTGTTTTTTTCTCAGTGGGATTTCCACTGGCCTTGCAATAAAAACAGGATGAATACTACTGCTACCCTCAGAGTGACCTGCACTCCCACCCAGAAGGGAGCAGCTCAACGGGGTCCTACCTCCCCCAGCTGTGGATGAACTGCTTTACTGCGAAGTACAAACCCCTGACATCACTGTCCAGTGAAGAAAGAGGAGGCGCACGGCAGGACCTTGCACGCGAGGCTTTCACTGCAGCAGCACCGTTTTGAGCCCCACCTTTCCCCAGTGCCCACAGTGTGGGCAGCTGCGCTTCTCTAAATATGCAGGCTCAGGAACAACGTGTCCTCGCAGACACTCTGGGTCACAACGGAAGGAGTTCTATGAGAACGGAGGAAGGGGATCACTGGGGAGCACTACCAGTGAGGGCCACCCCAACGTGCTGCGCTAACAGGAGGTGCCCACCCTGTGGAGTCACACGTATGTGGCCACAGGCTTCACAGGAAAGTCTCAGAGGCCCCTTCTCTGGTGACGATGGGAAAGGGAAGTAGAGTGAGGTGACAGCTGGGGTTCTGGAGTCAGAACTCTGCCTGATGCTACTCCAAACCAGTAATTTGGTTATGCCAAACTTGGTTCATTGTACAACAGGAATAAACACAGTGTCCACTCATTTCCTCCCATTATGTGCGAGGTGTTGAGACCAACATGGTGTGAACCTGAGAGGAACTCACAGCCTGGGGACCTGGAGAGAGCTGGGGCTGAGCGGCCACTCAGTGGGCAACAGTAACAGCCACAGACAGCTGTCCTCTGCTCTATTTCGCCTGCACAGCCAGCCTGATTCTTCCTTATATACAACATTACACCTCTTCTGATGACTCTTGTAACGAGGAGATACAGAAAAAGAATTTTTGGAGAGTCAAATAGTAGGACATCCTTTTTTGTCTTAAAAAAAAAAAAATTACAGCTGCAACAAACTAAACCATGATAGGTGTCCTAGATAGGAATTTTAATTTCATTTACTGTAACAGGAACTGTAAGTTCAGGAAACTCACAGTGACAGCTTGATTTATGAATTTTGACATACTTCTTGAACTGAGATTACATTACAAAGAGATGGAATTCTCAGCAAGCCAGATCTTGCCTATCCATTCAATCTTCAAATCAATAATCTGGGACTCTGGACAACTTGCTTCTGACAGAAGAGAAACACGGCGCAGCAGAGCCAAGGCACAGCCTTCGCGGGTGAAAGCTCCACAACACTCTCAGAACCGACCCAGAACAGATTTTAGAATCCAGACAGAAACTTCAGCTCTGTATCAGACAGTAACAAAGGAGAAAGTCAACTCAGAAGGGGTCTGTGGCCGAACTGATAACAATAATAATTCCGGCCCTCCTGAAGAGAGTGCTATAAGAAAAAATGTGTACGGAACAGAGACGCATGGGTTATTTCAAACTCTGTAAACACCCAGGAACTGTTCTCGATGAATTTCCATCTACACACATGCAACAGGAAGACACCGAAACGAACTCGAGTCGCTAGATAAACAACTAATAAGCACGCAAGTCTGGGTTCACGTAATTCAAAAGTCCTGTCTGGATGCTCTGTACTGTTCCAAGCCCTCTGCTCATTGCAAGGGACCTCTATGGGCACCCTAACATTTATGAATCCGAATGTTCCGAGCCAAGTAAGAGCAGCAGGGAAGACGCCAGTGTCACGAGAACCCGTGGGCCAGCCATCTCTACTGCCTGCCGGGAATCACCCAAGGAGCCAGGTACAGACCCAGGGCACGGGGCCTTCCCACGAAAACGAACATTGGGCCTCTGGAAGAGAGAGTGGCTTCGGCCATTCACCCAGGGGGACGGGGAAAGGGGCTTCATGTGAGAGGAAATTTTAAAGAAGAAGAAATTTTTTAAAAAGTGGTGGTGGTGTAATTCGGAAGGACTGCACGTGCTAACGTCAAACTGAGCTGCTCAAGTAAAACCCAGTTTCTCATGTGTTGCTACTCTGTTGACATGCAGTTCACGCCCACGCATCAGAGTGAGGCAAGTGAAACAGAAGCAGACACACGCATCGAGGGCACTTGGATCAGCGGCCTGGAGCACACAGCGTTTCCACTCCGAAGGGACAGGAGGGAGCTGCAGGCTGGGAAGAGGGAAGCAGAAGCGTTTCTGCTGCCTGACAAGGCTTTGCTGACCATGTACCTTGTGACCTCGGGTGAAATGCCAAAGTGAGATACCCGAAAAGCAAGTAAAGATGGCTGCCATAGGCCAAGCATAGAGAAGCAGGCCCAGCCCACGGAAAGCGCCCGGGCCATCTGCACGGCCTGCCAGGCAGAGGCTCGGAGGAGAGACAGCACGACCACACGCGAGCCAGGCGCTTACTTTTAGGGGACCCCATCCAGTCAAAGACTCCCCCAGCGCTGTTGTATGAGACGAGCGGTAACTCACCAAAGACAACAACCTAACTGAAATAATTAGGAAAGAGCCCTGGAATTTTGCTCAGGAGCAAATGAACTGGTTGAAGATACTTCAGACAGAGGCTGGAGGAAGAGTGCAGCAGTTAGATCACTGGCCTAGCAAGCACAAGGCCCCACGTTTGACTCCCTACCATCTCATAAGCCAGGCACGGTACTCAGGAGGCTGAGGCAGGAGGACGGCTGTGGGGTAAAGGCAGCCTGGGCTACACAATGAGTTCAGGACCAGCCTAGGCTACTGAGCAAGACCTTGTCTCCACAAATTAAAAAAAAAAAAAAAAAAGTATATATAGGAATTAATGGCTTGCCCACTCCTGGCTCTACATTATCTGCATGGGAAAGGGTGAAGGCACAATCCCATTTAAAATAACACTGAAAAAGCAATCACATTATGAATGTTTAACAGCTACCAATTTGGTTAAAATTTTTATTTAAAATGGACAGAGAGAAAGTACATTCAGGCCTAGAAGGTCTATGCTTTGAGATTTATTTTTTAATAAATTTACAAATATTAGACTATATAGATATTTTTAACATCTAAAATATAAACAGTTTAGGTAAGTCAAATAAATTACTGCAAATTATGGTAAGTTAGAATGTATTCAAATATATTTCAAACATAAAAGACTTTCAAAAAATAGTTACAGAATTCAAACTCAGAACATTACTTTTCACTTGAAAAGTCATTTTATTTTTACTAGTTTTTATCTGCAAAAATACTCAGGAAATCTTGTAATAGAATTTAGGCTCTTTGAACAAGAGGATTGTGTCCTAACTACTTTCTCTCTTCAGACCAAAAAATTATGCTCTGTATATAGTGAACATTCAACAAGTATTATAAAAATAAACTGTCACTCAAGAAAAAAATTACTGACTGCCTATTCCCTGCTAGGTACAATTTACATGGGGACGACAGAGAGAGCAAAACCAGCTCAGTGACTTTTTTTTTTTTTTAAATAGTGCTAGAGACTGAACTCAGGGCCTCGCCCACGCCGGCACCCACTCCACCAGTGAGTCACACCCAGCCCTCAGAGGAGAATTTATTACAAGGATTTTTAGATTTTTATGTATATAAATAAAGCTTACATACCTAAAAGAAAATTCTGAAGTGGAGGGAACAAATGAAGCTCACCATCTTCACATGCTCAAATTTTCCACATGGTCCTGGCTTTATTTTCAAATAAAGTAATGCTTATAATGAAAACTTTATAAGCAAACATTGCTACTCTGTTGACGTGCAGTTCACGCCCACGCATCACAGTGAGGCAAGTGAAACAGAAGCAGACACACGCGTCAAGTGCACTTGGATCAGTAGCCTGGAGCACACAGCGTTTCCACTCCGAAGGGACAGGAGGGAGCTGCAGGCTGGGAAGAAGTGCCATCCAGCATTATGGGAAGGGCGGGGCATGTGTGCCTTCTCCCCTTCCCTGCCCTGTATCTCTCTGGGGAGAGGGGCCACTGAAGAAAACTGCCACAGACCTCCGAGGTCGTGACCAGGCAGTGGGCCACAAAATTGAGGGGGACAGAAAAGTCAATACACTAGATCATCTGCTGGTCCATTTCAGAAACTGCACTTAGCATGGTGAAATGAAAAGCGTTTAGGTTTTTTTTTTTTTTGAAAAGCATTTAGTTTTTTTCTTTTTCTTCAAATGAAATATTTGCTTAAGTCATGACAATAGTGAAAAATCACAGAATGGGGAAGAAAAACAGCAGAGCACCCACGTGCGACTCACACCCGCAGCCAGGAGATAACCACCTAAATTCACGGAGGCTTAAAACTAATTATGACAGGAGCAGCAAAGAGAGCCTAAGCAAGCCAAGCACTGAAGGCAGGGCAAGAGAAGTCCGTGAGGTCACAGGGCTCCTGCCTGTCACAAGCTAGCAACATAAGCCAGCACTCCTGCATAACTCCGTCACGCAGCAACCCATCACAGGCACAGGCAGCTCAGGGCTCGATGGAAAGCTGGGGACAACGTGCCACTAAGCAGATTTTCAGTCTGCTGACAGGCACCTAGATTCTCTTCAATCTGGCCAAAAACGCCAATTTCAAAGCACACCGAGCTCCTCTCCCATTAACACCATGCCTGGGGCAGGCTGCTTGCCACCCTTGCTCTGACAGGCCTGCTCCCCGCATGGCCAGCACATAAGGCCACTCTTCCAGCGGCTCCTTTTGACAGAACACTCCACGTGGGCTTCAGTGAGTATCTCCAGTGTGTGTGCATTATCTATCCCCTGCTAAAAGGACCATCCCTCCCAGGGCAGGCAGCAGCTTGCAGGTAAAAGACACCACCTGAACTGAATTCCCCCTTGTCTCTTTGAGCCTTGGTTCTACATTTAGAAGACGATGATGATAACATCTTTTCAGTCTTTTTCACAGAGGTGTCACAGGCTCCAGTGACCTAACGGACACGAAAGGACACACAAGTATAAGGGGACCCAGTAGGTAGGCACCACACTCACTGCAACAAACGGAGTTCCGCAGACAAGCAGAGACACAGGAGGGCTTAAAACCAGCTCAGACATCAGAGGAATAAGGCAATACACAGGACTCCAGGAAAGGTCATGTCATGAATGGTTCAAAGATTGGGGGTCAAAGAGGGAAGGTCCACAGATGCTCCTCGAACAGGGCCTTCGTAGAACTTTCATTCATCAAAAGGTCCTCTGGGCTGGTGGTGTGCACACTGATGACATGACGACTCAGAAAGAATGACAACAGGACCACGGGAGCCCAAGCTGGACACAGAGCAAGCAGCAGACCAGGTCAGCAGCATCTCCAGGGCGAATTTTACACCCTTTCCTCCAAACCCTTGAAAAGCTCCTCAGTGAGAGGCAACAGGGTGCAAGAGAGCAAACCCAGGAACTCACAGGCTGCTGAACTCAAATCCCACTCCAGGTCTGCCACACAGCTGACCAGCTTCTGAACGTAGCCAAGAGAAGCTGCTGTGGAAGGCTGGTGCCAAGATTTAAGGTGTCCACACCCATGATTCATGGGAAAAACAGTGGCCACTGGTGGCAACAGTGGTCATACGAATGCCTTCTCTCTTCTGAGTGAAGGATGAGCCCAAATGAAGCGAGATGACCCAAAGTTCTACCCCCCTCAGACTCTTGGACTTGGGCAGACACAGAGCCAGCCTCTCTATAGGCCCCAATCTGGGTAAAAATGGGACTACCCATTCAGATCATACAATGAGAACTAATGGCTTGAAGACAAAAGACCTGCAACAGAACCACCCATGTGCCCCCACCACAGCTCCCACGCTCCAACCCTGAGGTGAAAACCAGCACAGCAAATGTTGGCAGCACCCATCTGGAATCAGATCCGGCTACAAGCATAAAGAAGCAGCCAGCACAAGCAGAGTAAGATTTCAGTGCTGTCTCTGAGTCCCTGGAGGGAGAGAAAACACCCAGAAGTAGTGCTTTGGCCCAGGAAAGAAACTGGGAGAAACAGACATTCTCTTCCTCAAAGAATGAAGTCCTTCATCCCCTCTCAAGTGTTTGCTCACAAACCAGCAATGCTATTAGTGGCTGTGCCAGCTCGGGAACATACCAGGGACCTCCTGGAAGCCCCGGCAGCCTTGACACAGCAGCACTGGGGCGCACTCCGTGTTTGCTCATGGCGCAACCTGATCCTGACTTTGCTGGGTTATTTCACAAGCCTTTTAAGGATTACTACATTTTGTTCCTATAAGAGGCCAATCCAAATTAACAACAAAAGGACAGATAAACACACAAAAAAACCACCTCTTTTGTACTCCTCAAGAAAGGCAGTCTTGGTCATTAAAAAGGTAAAGTGTCTCATACTCATTAGCTTTCTTTTACAGAAATCGGTCCAGTAATTTTCTAAGGGACAGCTGAGTAGTCGTCTACTTACATCAGCCTGAAGTCAAGGGGAGGTACAAAGATGGTGCAAACATTTAACACATGTATGATACACACTGTCTCCATGATCAGCTGCTGCCTGCATTACCCTCTAATTTCACACCATAAAAACATTTGTTCCATTTCAAATCTTTCTCCTCCTGCTGTTTACACCAGCGGATTCCAACATACACATCTTCACACATGGACTCTTTTTCTGACATTTCTTCCACATTTGGTTCTTTTTCTACAAGTTCTATTATTCCGCTGAGATATCCCATCTTTTCATTCATCGCATGCATACTTTCCTTTACATCTGTGGCAGTTAACCTTAATGCTTGGCATGGGAGCTACCCAGGGAATGGACGAAGCACACTTCTAGGGGCTTCTGGGTAGGGGTGACCTTAGGTTTTGTATTTGATCCCTGTCTCCTTCCTCTGCTCCGCCTGCCAGTAGCCATGAAGTGAGCAGCTGACCTCTGCCACGCCCCTCCATTAAGCAATTCTGCCTTGCAGCCAGCTCACCATGGACTAAGTCCCCTGAATCTATGAGCTAAATAAACCTTTCCTCCTTTAAGTTGTTCTGGTGGGTACCTGGTTCCAACAAAAGGAAAGATAGTTGATACAACATCCTTAAGCACAGTTACAGTTGCTGCTTTAAAATCCTTGTCAACATCTCTGTTACTTCAGTCACCCTTACTGATTTTCTGTTCTCTTGAGAGCAGGGAACATTTTCCTGTAAGTTGAATCATTCTGGCTTACATACTAGACAGTGAACGGTATGCTGAGGAAGTTCTGCATTCTACTATATTACTCTAAAGGGTGTTTCTATTTTTGTTTCGGCAGGGAGCTATCTTAGGTGGATATAAAACTAAACATTAGAGTAGGATCTCAAATCTTAGTATAATTATCCAGTCTGTAGCTTAGCTGCCTGGGCCTGCCCCACCTGTGTGATTCAGGCCTCAGCAAGGACTGAGGATGTCTGAAAAGACAGAATCTGAGGCTCACTTTCATTTCCCCTCACTGTTCCCCAGGACCTGCCCCTCCCTGCTCCTTCACTCTGCAAGCTACAAGGACTGTCAATCTGCTATCCAGGTTGTAAGCTGTAGTGGTGAATATCACACCATCTCCCTCTTCGGGTATCAGCCTCACACCAGGGTCTGCCCGTTCTGTCAAATCTGAGTGTTTTCCTACTGCTCTCTTTCATCCACAGTTCACAAACGTTAAGCCCGACAGCAGCATCCTTTGCTAGTAAGAGAAGGAGAACCTGAACAACCCTTCCCCTCATGCGTTTCATTCTTTCTCACAACGCTGTGAGTCACAGACGCAGAAGAGGCTCTGCCCAATCTACGTGCCGTCATCTGGGCATACAAGGAGCTCAGGCTGTGGGCACATCCCAGGGTGCCCGTCATGCACGTGCCAAGTGCCAGGTGCTCCTTCTCTGGTCCCCTCATCACTGCATCATGTTTTCCAGGCCATTTCCATGTAGACCTGCCCGGTCACAGCAAAATGACCTCAGGGACTCAGCACTTCTTGCATGGTGACTGGCTGCTGAGAACCTGGAAACAGAAGTGCCAGACCATTGGAAGGCTCTACGAAAAACGATACTGACTCACTCCCACTGTGATTTACTCCAAAGCAGTTACAGGGCTGAACAGACTCAAGGGAACAGAAAAACAGATACCAGTCCTGGGGGTGGGAGGAACCACACTGCAGAGATGAATGAAAAACGATCGGTATTTCTGTAAATGTCTTAGAAAATATAACCTGCCACAGATTTAATGTTAATGAGACAAAATAAATGACACCCGAAATAAAATAACTACAGGGACACAATGTAATGCCAGCTCAGCACACAGCATCTGGTTCAACATTTCTGCCATGCCTTTACCAGCCTCTCACAAATATCAAGCTAGTCATCTCTGCACTGTTCCGCACAGGGGTTTCCGAGGTCTACTGAGACTCAAGGGATCTAAGACTTAACTCATATCTACTTCAAAATGTCAACAAAAGGCTTATGATGCTATCAGCCATAAATGTAGGTTACACACAGAAGTTAAGGAGTTTTGTTTTGCTTCTTAAAGGCAAATAATAACGTTTTGTGGTACTGTGGATCAAGACCAGAGCCTTCTCTCTGAGATATATCTCCAGCTCATTTTTATTTTTAATTTGAGATGGTCTTACTAAGTTGCTACATTGCCCAAGTTGGGTTCAAACTTGTGATCTTCCTGCCTCAGCCTCCCAGAGTACTGAGATGACAGGCTTTTGCCACAGAGCCCAGCTTCACCTGTGTTTCTTAAATGCCTACTATGTGCTAGAAACTTTTCTAAGCACATCAAATATCTTGTAGGGGTTTTCTGAAGTACTCGATATTACAGTACTGAAATGCACAAACTTCAGAAAAATATGGAGAAGTTACAAGGAAGGAAAATAGTTTAGACACACTCAGGACACAGATAATTACAATAATACAAACCCCAATACTAACTAATAGTACATTAATAGTTGTATTAAGAACATACATATATTTACATAGCATATATATATATATATAACATACCTCTCTCGTCAGTACCTTCTAAGCACCTTATACTTTGCTCACAAACTGAATGCGGTCTAAATTCTACATGTCATTTTACAAATAAAACCATGGATGTATGGCACACACTGAGGAACCACCCACCTTGTCTTGGTTATCTCTGTTCTTGTAGCACAGGTTTCCAATCAGACGGATGAGGTGAGACTTGAACCCCTCTGCCATACTGGAGATGTCACCTTCGGCTTTTAGGCAACCAGAGCGAATAAAGATGGTGGCAGCATCATTTTCAGTCATGTGGACCAGCCGTAAGAGATCTAGAGCAGAAACAGTAAGGTATATTTTCCACAGGTAAGGTTCAGTGGTTTGTACTAGTTTTCCATAAACAATTTCCAATTTATGTTAATGGGTTAAAATAAAGGAATTATATTGAAGAGTTTTCTTTGAATAACAGTGAGATTTGTATTATATTTTTTATTCTATTCTAACTGTGGGAACATAAACCATAATGATCTATCCTTGAATTAATTTTTTTATTTATCCACAAAGAAAATTTGGCTGATCATTTGCCAGTATCTTTCTTACTTAAAAAAAAAAAAAAAAAGGGTTTTCAGTTTGAAAAAGGGTGGACAGAGACGCTCACTGATTCCTGAAACCCCACGGTTCTGTGTTCCAGAATTTGGAATTCATGTATATACAAAAAAAAAGTTAAATTTATGTCATGTGAATTTATTTGCCACAATAAAATTACTGTTTAAAAAAGGTTTTAAATCTTATTTTTTTTACCCATGAATTCACCCAGTAAGAGGCCACTGAACCTAAATGACAGCACATATCTGTAATGACCCATACCACAGAATAAAGGCCAAAGTATCAGAGGAGACAGAGGCGGCTCTCCATTGAGCAGCTATAGCTACAGGGAGCCGAACTAACACTGGAGCTCTCTACCCACAGCACAGGCAGCCCACCGGTACCCTACCCACACTGCAGGCGGCCCACTGGTACCCTATCCACACTGCAGGCGGCCCGCTGGTACTCTCCCCACACAGCAGGTGGCCGGCCCCCTGGTACCCTACCCACACCTCAGGCTGCCCACTGGTACCCTACTCACACCATAGGTGGCCTGCTGGTACTCAACTCACACAGCAGGTGGCCCGCCGGTACTACCCACACCACAGGTACTACCCACACCACAGGTGGCCCGCCGGTACTACCCACACCACAGGCGGCCTGTACAAGCTGTTTCCTCAGTGACTGAGTGCCAGTGTGGTCTATTTAACCTCTCAACAAGTCTACCAAATGCCGATATCATCTGCCCTATAGTGCTCAGCAAAGTCGGTAACATGGCAGAGCAGGGTGGCAACCCACACCTGTGCCAGGCTGGTGGATTTTTATTGTGATTATCACTAAATGCTCAGCATTCAAAATAAAGCCCATCTCGCTCATCTACACCTCTAGATACAGTCACCTCTCTTCCAGTACCAGCCACTAAGCAGAATCTCTATAAAGGGAACCAGTGCACAGCGAGTACGGCTACACCAAGGTGTGCTAGCAACACGAAACAGGTTCTATTTGAACTATTTTTCAAGTAGCTTTCTAATAAAGACAGTTGGGCCTTAAATAATAGCTTCTGTTTAAAATAATTTTCTTACAAGAACAGAATATATGTAAAACACTATTTTACATGCTCAATACAGTAGATGGGAAGATTTTACTGAGTAATTTTACAAAGCTACGACATTATTAAACAGAAAAATCATCTGCACCTGGAAATCATCACCCTACTCCTGGAAATCGTCTCTGTCACAGGCCAGTGCTGAAACACCTGCTACAAGTATCGCCAGCAATCTTTCGGTGCTCATCGTACAAAACAGGTGCCCCAACCTCTGCAGCAGGGAAGGGGCAGGACTGTGACAGGGTCTCGGGACAAGCTGCCTCAGAAGCCTGAGCTGTGACCATGACACCAGGATTTCCCAAACACTCAGGACATCTCAAAAGTGTTAGCCAAACACTGAAAATTGAGGATCTGGGTTTGGAGTAAGCACACTGTGCAACATGTCACAGGGTTTTAAACCAAAAACCCAAGGTGGGATACCCACTCACCAATCACTCGCTCCAGCAAGCCAGGGAAAACCTGCAGGTAGCCAAGCAGTTCAGTATTGGCTGTCATTTCACAAAGGACGTCCAGAAGGCGGATCGTGGCCAGCACCTCCTAAAAACAAGGAAATGGGATGCTTACATATGTGAGAAGCTAAGAGAATTGAGAGCTGTGGATTAAGGTAAAGAGAATAAAATGTTACAATGAATATTAAAGTCAGTGCTGTAACGCATTTAAAGAGAAAAACATAAGAAGCCAGGGCAGATAGTGTAGGCCTACAACTGAGCGCTCTGGAAGGCTGAGGCAGGAGGATCTCAAGCTTGAGCCCAACGTCGGCAACGTAGCAAGAGCTGGGAATTCACCTCTGTGAGTAGGCCCCAAATTCAATTCCAATATCACTAAAAAAAGAGTAAGTGCAAGGGAGAAAGAAAAAGCGATCATGCTAACAAAACAGAAGTATTTAAAAAGTACTGGAATAATCACTCTCATTAACAACAAACATCACCAGAGAACACCAGGTTACATGTCACTGTGTGTCTTCTTGGAGGAAAGACTCAGAAAATTTCTTATTCAAGCAAAACAAACTTCCAACAGCGGGACAAATCCCCAAAATTACCAGATATGCCTATATAACATTTATGCAAATGCTTTCTTTTTAAAGTGTTCCCAGTGTGCAAGTTCTACTTTAAAGATGCAAACATCCAGTGAGATACATTAGATTCTTATCCACAGGAATCCTGTTAGGTGCTGCGGTTGAAAACCACTAGCTTCTCCAACTTGCATTATTTCTGAGTGAATATAAACTTACTGGCTTATCTGAGCGGACTGAAAAAGATAATATATATGATTTCAAAACATTAGTTCATGTAAGTACTAAATAATCTGTATCAAAAAGAATGAATGGCCAAGAAACTACCAAGTACCAACTGCATATTATTATATAGAACTTTTAAATATGATTTCTAGAAATTTAAAACCCCATTTTAAATGAATAATTATTTGACAAAATATCACAGAAACTATAAATTCAGGTTATAAATATAACATCCTTCAAAAGAAAGATAAATTACTTCTTTTTGTTAATACTAAATATGTATTTACTATTTATTCCCCAGGAGATTTATAGATAGTATTTTAATACAATATTCATAGATCTCAAAATAAATAGTAAGAAATAATATAATTTTGTATGTGTCTGGTACTGAGGATTGAACCCAGGGCCTCAAACACAGAGCCTCATGCATACGAGACAAGCATTCTACCTACCATTCAGCTACACCCCCAGTCCCTTTTTTTTTTTAAGACAGGGTCTGGCTAACTTATCCAGGCTGGCTTTGATCTTATAGTCCTCCTGCCTCAGTCTCCCACACAGCTAGAATTGCAGGTGTGTGTCACTGCACCTAGCAAAAGAACCACATATTTTATATCTTGGATGTTAACCATAGCTTTCACTTGCAAATTACTGTATTTCTAGGTATACAGCAGCAGGATCTCAGGTCAGATAGGCTAGATCCTATCCAATGGTCCTCAGCCTATTTGACACCAGAGACTGGTTTCACACGGGACAATTTTTGCATAGATGGCAGGTGAAGAGAGATGATGCCAGCATCCCACCCCAGCTCCTCCTCAGATCATCAGACATGAAACCATCCTAAAAGGAACTCCATCTGGACCCATCACATGTGCAGTACATAGTCGGGTTCATGCCCTTATGAGAATCCAACATCAGTGCTGACCTGTCAGGAAGTAGAGCTTAGGTGGTCACCCGAGCAATGGGGAGCAGCTATGAAGAGATGGAGCTCTGGGTGCTAGCCCGCTGCTCACCCCTTGCTGCATGGCCCCGTTCCTGGCAGGCCTTCGACCGGTACTGGTCTGTGGCCCAGAGGCTGGAAAACCACTAAGACTATGGTACATTTAAATACTGACATATGGATGCTTCTGAAAACTATGTGGCCTTTTTTTTCTTTTTGCTTCTACCTTGAAGTATAACATATATACACCTACATTAATATATACAAGTCACAAGTATACAGATGAATACATTTCTAAAAGTGAATTATTTTTAGATTTTCAAAAAAAGTCCTTACAAGTTTCATTTCATTAACATATAATAATTTCTTCCACTTCGAAGAAACAACTATTAGAAAAAAATATACAAATTTTCTTAAATACAAAATTTATACCAAACAGCTTCTTTATTACTGAAATCAGTTTAAACCAAGTCCTACGAACAGCTTAAACCTGCAAATTAATAGTACAAACATAACAGTTGTTACTGCTTTCTAGAGAATTAATTTGTGCAACTTTTTTTGGAAGCACAGCTTGCTACTGCTCCTGCTGGAAACAAAGGCCACTTTTATCTCCAGAAAAGAAAGGCAGGCCCAGGGAGGAGGGTAAAGGCCTTCCACCTTCCCATGATAAAAAAAAAAGGAGACGAAGAATCAGATACTGGCACGATTAGTGCCATGGAGTCTGGTCTGCATGACACAGCAAAGAAGGGCAACAGGAAGGTGGCCTGGTGCCAAAGCATGGGCACAAAGAAGAAAACACACTCACAGCACAACCGTCACGAAGGCGACTACATGGAGGAAGCGAGCAGACAAATTCCCTTGACGTGAGCCCCGGGTGACCTATGACAGGTTGTCACTGGCCTGCAGGACTGTCCCTTCGCTCTCTAGCTCACACGGCTTCCCCGAGCCAGTGCCCTGGGGATGTGTCCTGTCCCTGCTGCTGAGACAGAAGCGCTTCCCTTTCTACTGCTGAGCAGTTTTCCAAAGAAAGAAAAATTCCAACTTTAATTCAGAAGGAAAAGGAACAGATCTAAATGAGGGGAAGTTGTCATACGAAGAAGCAAAATCAGAGTCACAGCCACCTCATCTCCATGCCCTCAGGAGAGACAAGGCCCACCCCGGACAAGACAGCCTGCGGAAGAATCCTAGTGGCGAGCGGGCAGCGGACCAGGAGGCTACAGCGATGTAGGGGAGACGCGAACCTTCTCGGAGGCGACGCGTACATGAGTACATCCACCTTTTAAAACATATGTGCCTTATACTTGGCAATCCCACCTCTAGGATGGCACATGGGTTAGTAACAATGGAAAAGGGCAAAGACGTAACTATCAAGACACACACAATAGCACGATTTACAACGGACACAGGTAAGAACAGTCTACACGCCCAGCTACAGAGAAGCAGTCAACCACAGTGAGTTCTTCACCAGGCATGCTGTACTGGCATTTTCAAAACACAGCCCAGTGCACTGTTCACTTATTCACTGAGAAACATTTTCTAAGTAGCTAGATATACTATGTGTGAAGGAAAGAGAAGTTTCCAGCACACGGCACAGTGACACAGAGCACATGCATGTGTCTATGTGTGTGCAAATTTGTGTACTGGTGCCTGTGAAAAAAATGTGTTGACCAAAATTTTTAAGTCATTATTTTCAACCCCTTATCTGGATTTCTAGGTATTCCAACAAAAGGATACAATATTCCTGTCACAGCTTTAAAACCTTCTCAGAGAGAACTCCCCTGGAGCCCTGGCCAAGACAGAAAACTCCCCCTCTCCCGGGAGTGGGAAAGCTGCCTCCTCACCTCACCCTCCGCGTGCTGCTCACAGGCCAACTTCAGCACCGCCCTGCACTCATCCACGAAGGAGCTCGCAATCAGCTCGGCGTGGCTCAGGAACACGGGGATGTCTCCCTTGGTCAGCTGATCGTCACTCACCAACTTGGCTATCATCACATCCAACAAAGTGACCCTGTAAAACCCAAGACTTCCACGTGAATATATCGAATGTAAACTGTACCACACAAGAAGCACTCGTGGGGACAATCTTAAGGGACTACTTTTACTTTAAATTTTTTAACTTACTTCAAAGTCTATCTAGGAAAAATATTTTATGGGTGAAACAAATCTTTACCAATTACTTATTTTTGAAAATCTTCAATTCTGTCTTGTGACCTGACCCTAGAAACAAGAACTGTCCAATTCCCTTTTTACATCCATCACTTCGGGGGCAGAAAAAGACAACATCTCATAAGTGCTGCCAGTTTCTGCTTCACAAATGCACCCGCAGGGCTAGAGGAATGGCACAGCGGTTAAAGCCTCTTGCCTTCCAAGAGCAAGGCCCAGAGTTCAATTCCCCAGCACCACGTAAAGCTGGATGTGGTGGCACACACCCGTAATCCCAGCACTCGGGAGGCTGAGGCAGGCAGACTGTCCTCCCTGATTTTTTTTTTTTTTTTACAAAAATTAACAAAGGCAAGGAGGTGATCTAATTGTTTCTTATCATAGTCATGGTGACAACTACACAATGCCGGTCACCAAATAAAGAACAGAAAACTAAAGGGAGCAACCCAAGCATCCACCGTGCATGAAAGGAGAAGTGGGACGCAATGTGTGAGAGTGCGTCAAAGATGACACACGGGCAAACAGGGCTGGGACAACACAGAGGACGAGTGCCTAAGACAGACGTGGTGTGAACGACCCAGGCACACTGATCAGCGTGAACCGGAAACCCCAGGAGGAAAGCTCAGAAATGCAACAGAGTCCAACTCACCACAGAGGACAGCAGCTGGTCTACTAGATAAACCTTTTATTGAGGAATAGGGACATTCATTCATTCACTCATGCTTTTATTGAAAGAAAAACTTTTTTCATCACGTGCTACATGCAAAGCACTGTCTGCAAACACAGACGACTGAGAATAAGAAGGATCAAGCCTTGTAATGGCAGCGTGCCATGAGCAAGCAGGGACGCCACCCAATGTGACGTTTGGTAGAACAGAAGCACATCGCTGGAAAAACGCAGCAGGGAAGGAGGACATTCAGGAGGAGGGCCTTACATGAAGAAGAAAGCACCTGCCGTGAATTTTTTCACACATGAGAAGGGGAAAACTTCAGTCAGTCATCCCCTTTTAGATGTGCAACTGATCATTTTCAAAATATTATTTAAGTACAATAAAAATATAAATCTGAGTATCAAATAATTATGCACTCTCTGTATACACAGGTCTTCCTTACCACAAAGCAATGACTCATTTTTGGCACTAAATATCATGTTATTTTAGGCCAAATCACTACAAACAACCATTCTTCTGTGTATAACAGAAGTGGAGTGGACTTTTGGATTTGTAAGTCTAGAATTTAAACTGACTTTAAAAGCATGAAATCTTCCTTTCTACTAAAGATATTAAAGAAGGACAAAAAAACCTACTTTATAAAAACCTACAGTGGAGTTGTATAAAGCTTACTCACTGGAACCTAAATACATACAAAGAATTCCAAACGTGTAACTAAAACCAGAAGATTATAAAATATTTAACTTCTTGATAAGATCTGTAATTTCTGACTAAATTCCACTTCCTAAGGCAACATTTCTAGTAAGATTAGAAAACAACACATGCTGTTGGAATGGAGCATGTACTTCTGCACATTATTTTCCTCAATTCTTTAATTAACAGGTGGAGAAACTTAAACAGAATAGCGAAACACCCAGCCACATCACATTAAGGAACCGCTCTTACAGCCAGGCACAGGGCTAAATTTCACCACTTCCTACAAGGGCTCTAGGACCTTGGGCAGGTAGGTACCAGTTTTATTTTTGTCTGACTTACCTATCAGAAAACAACACACCTGACCAGGTACCCTCCAATTTATACCACTGACACAAACAAACAAGCCTACCTCAAATACACAACCTCAATACCTGGCTACCTAATTACTACTGCAAAATCAAGGCCCAAGCACACTCTTAATTCTCTCAGTGTATTTTTTTTAGCATGCCTTTCCCTACACAATGGCTCCAGGCTGAACGTTACAACCCTACATAATCACTGCCTGTTGTGGCTGAGCTGTAATGTCAGCCAACCGATTTGAAACCAGCACCAACACAGAAACATGTATTTAGAGATCTGTGCCAACTACGAAACCACATAGCTCTTCAGCTGCGGCTGCAGGATGCTCCATGCGCAAGGCTAAAGACTCAAAACCACACTGGTTTAGGGGTTACCTTTCTTGATGGCTCAGTTTAGGATACATGGCTCGCACCAACTCCGGGCTTTTCAGAAAGTGGTCCGTGATAACCAAGAACCTACAGAGAAAAGTGAAAAAGTGTAGTTATAGTTACTAGTACGTATGGTTTAACCCACTTTAATGTATCTTACAACATTTCATTCAGCGATTCATTTTAATGCAGCTTTTATTTTGTTATAACCTTAAATCTTTTAAGAGGTTTACACTGTATTTCTCTACTAGCAGCTCAAAGGATCCTTATCTCTACCTGAAAATTTTATTGAAATAATCCAAATAGATTCAAATGGAAAAAAGGGTCTAATACAACTTTTATCTAAAAATTTTCACTATCACAGTAACATAAAAGTTATCTACAAATATTACATTGTTTTAGTCCAAAGGTAAATGCTGTAAAATTAAGCAGAGAAATGGACGTGTACTTTTACTTCAAGATAAGCCAACAACGCTCTGACTGTACTTCCCACTATATTTAAGAATTCTCAAGTTACCAAGAAAACATCCTCATTGTCGAGACAGGAGCTCATCTGAACTTAAGAGATCGACTGCAGAGCCCCAAGGCAAAGACCACGGGGCATACTTCTTCAAAGTATTGCTGTGCCGCCTAAACAGACTGAGCACTGTTACCAACTCTGAATTATACTTACCAGAGGGCACCTGAGGGATAGATTTAAGAACTAAGGAATATAATGTTTATAACCAAGAGAGGATTAACAAGGTTGACTGTAATTACTAAATATATTAATACAGTTTATTTCATCATTCACTAGGAAATAAAATATACCTTTCACTACAACGAAATGAAGAATCGTAACTACCTCAACACACTGCCTGTCTTAGTTACTTTTCCATTGCTGTGACTCAATAAACGACACCCACAAACGAAGGAAAGGAAAGGTTTATTTTAGCTCACAGTCTTTAAGGTCACAGTCCATTCAGGGGTGGCCAGCAACAATCGAAGTACATGGCAGAGAGAGAGGTGGAGGTAGCTTCCCCGGACAAACAGGAAGACAAGCTGAGGCTAGTTGAGACTAGTCCCCGTCCTTCAGGAAGGCAGGTGCAGCTTATGTACCCTTTCAGGTCTCCGCCCAGTAACCAGTCCCTCCTGCATCCAGGTGTGGCCACTACACACTGTTAATCCTAACTTAACTGCAATCTACCCCTCCAGACCAGACCCCAATCCACCAACATCACATGGTTCCATTAAAATACATGAGACTTTTGGGGGACACTCCAGATCCTAACCACAACACTGCCCTTTTTGTAAAATCTAGGGGTCAGGCGTAGCTCAGAAGTAGAGCTCTTGCCCGCATTCATGAGGGCTTGGCCTCCAGCACCGCAAAATAAACAAAGCCTGACAAATCTAAACACCTATTTCCCCCTCCATCTTTCAAATGGCTGACCAATATTTTAATATAAAATATTTCTAAGGGTAACATAATAGTCATAAAACTCAAACAGCACTTCTATAAAAATTTAGGTAGGTTACCAAGTGAAAACAGGAACTCAAGCACTCTGAGCTGGGTTCACAAATCAAAGTCAGACCCTAAAGCCCATTCGTGATTCGGCTACTTGGAACTTACAACGTCTTCCCATTAGGAACAGGACTCACTCAAAACCACAGTATCTGAGCAACAGTCTAAGGACTACAGCTTGAACCTCAGAGCCCACACATCCTCTAAACAGTGGAGAAAGGCCCACACATAATCACAGAAGACTGCACTCCACAGTGAACTGGTTAAAAAGTGAGAAATATGAGGACGTTCTGAGAAGTACTTCTGGGAGAATATGACAGAGGAGATGTCCCCACACACACAGCTCCTGCCTGCTCATAGCCACATGCATGTCTATGACATTCAGGAAAAAAATGTGTTAAGTAGTGTATCTCTGGTATTGTTGCCTGTTACCTTCAGAGATTTTACTGGGTTTGGGTTTTTTATTATTAATAATTAATACTTAAGAGGCAACTGCAGAATCACATGCCAGTGACACTTGTGAGTGTATGTATGTGTGTGTGGTCAGCTCTATGTGATTTTATCACAGCTAAGAGACACAGAGTTCCATTATCAGGGACTCCTCACGTGTCCCTCTAAGAACTATACCCACTTGCATCTCAAATATTCCTTTTGACTCCTGATACCTGTTATCCACTTCGATAACTTTGTCATTCTGAGAACATTACACAAATGGAATTAATACATCATTTAATCTTTTGGAATTCCTTTTTTTTTCATTCAGCTTAATTCCCAGGAGATTTTCTCAATTACTGCATGTAATAAAAGGTATTCCTTTTGCTGCTGAACAGTATTCCAGTTTTGGTTCTATTTTCAAAAACTGACAATGGACTGGCTAGGACATATAAGCATTCATAATGTTCCCATTCTTAAAAATGAAATAGATTGAGTGACATGTCTGCACAGATGCCTGACCTTCAGGAACAGATGACTGATGTCAGGGGAAGAGCCAGAAGAAAGTTCCAGAAAACCCACATGCAGAACGTCTTGGGCCTCTCCCAAGGCCCTAAAAACCAGGAAGGCAAAGCCACTGCTGGCCAGTGACGCCACCAACCACGCAACCTCTCAACAATTTCTTCATATCAAGACCCAGTCTTTGCCACAGGTTGGCAATCTTTTCCAATAAGAGGAAAGACAGTAAGCATTTTCGGCTTTGTGGGTCACATGGTCTCTGTCACAACTCTGTCACTCTGGCACTGCAGCAGGGCAGCAACCACAGGCAACTCAAGTTAATCACCTTGGCTCTGTTCCAATAAAACTTTATTCATAGAAACCAGCTGCGGGCTGGCCTCGGCCCATGGGCTGTTGGGTGCCAACACACATTCTAAAGAAACTGGACAGAGCAGTGACCAGGACAAACACCAGACCAGATGGGACTGGTCCTGCATTCTAGCAACAAACAAAGAAGCAGAGACAAAAAAGGGTCACTTTCTGTAGTGATGAATGCGACAAAATGAATAGAAAAGGTAAAGACAGGCTTGGAGAGAGTTATAAAGCAACACACTAACTCTTTAAATAGAAAATGCTGGACAGGCCCTTGGAAGAAGTGATGCCTGAGGAGAGACCTGGGGGACCTCACCCTGTGGGGACATAAAGGAGGACGAGCCACGCAGCAGGAGCAGGAGTCACGAGGCACGAGACAGAAAGCCTGGTGTTCCTCAGCACTGGGACCAGCTGGAACAGAACAGCAGAAAGAGCAAGTGACGGGAGGAGCAGCGGGCGAGATCTTGCTCCTGGGGAAGTGGGAAGCTGGCGCAGGGCACAGGTAACCAGGGGCGGCCAGAGCTAACACAGGTCACTAGAAGATTACTCAGGGTACCGTGTGGCAACTAAGAGACAAGAGGAGAGACAAAAGATGTGAGAGACTTCCATCTACGTGGGAGATGGAGGCGGAGAAGGTGTGTGGTGGGGCAGTGAGTCAGGAATGGCTCCCAGGACTGGGCCTCAGCCAGGAGGTAAAATGTGGGGCTGGTGACCAGAACAATAAAGGACACTAGGACCATAGCAGGTTTTAAGAGTGGGGAAAGCCTTAACAGTTTGGGAAGCTGGTTAGAAGCACACAGTAGGAAGCTAAACACATAAATCTAAAGCCATGGCAAGACGTCAAGGCCTGAAACACACATCTGGAAGTCCTCACTTAGAAGAGGGCTTAGGCTTCAGCAGTAGATCAGGTCACCCAGAGAATAAGCCACACTAGAGAAAAGTGGCCGGGGACTAGCCTCAGGCCACTGAGCAGCTAAAGCGGAGGTACCAGCAAAGAAGGCAGAAAACATGCCTGGAGATAACGATGAACCGGGAACAGGGTAACATATCAGCACAAGAGCCATTATTCCTGAGGTGAATGAGTCCAGGACTGTTAGCTGTGTAAGCCAGTCAGCTCCCTTCTGTGCACATGCTACCTGACTGTCCTTGGAGCCAGAAGGATCACGACTACCACATGCTACCTGAAAGACCGTAACAAGCAACACTAGGCTGGCCCTCAGGGAGCTCACGGTCGCGTGGCAACTCAATGCCATCAAACTGGGACGCACAGACATTCTAGAGAACAGAAGGCGGCAGACCAGAGGACAAGAGGAAGGACACAGAGGTTTATCTTCCTCACTATTCAAGCCATGATATTGTGGCTACACATTAGAATGAACGCAAGAAATTTCACAGCTGTTAAGCAAAGAAACGAAAGGACAATGAAACTTTCTCATACAAGTCAACTCCATAAACCAAAACTGAACATAAAACATTTTTGTTGAGAAATTGGGTACAACTTCAAATAAACGACCAAAGTTTCTCCTAAATAGCCAAACCTAAGAGGGTTCATACATCCCCCTTGAGATGCAAGTTTTGCCCCTGAGCATGGTACAGAAAGGTCAAGCTCTGGACGCTGGCATGGTTATCAACCCTATCTAGCTACACACAGTGTGTGATGGCAGTCAAGCCAGTTTACAATGTAGGGCTCACCTGTATGTCAGCAGCACAACACAATTCACCGAGTGGCAGACCGTGAAGGTGAGATCGCCCACACAGTGCCCACGGCACCCACACGGTCAGCAGGAGGCAGTCCCCACAGTGCAATTCTGCCCTAACACATCAGCTCTTTTCTAACGTCTCAGTGCACATCCACTGTCAGATTTAGAAGAACTCAAAATAGATCTGGACTCATCTAGCGTTATCCAGAAGTGTAAAGACAGCGTAACACGTACCAACCAAAGAAACAAACACTTTTAGAAAGATGTTATGCCAATAACAGTGCCAAAGGGTCTCGCGCCTACACTTTTCCTGTGGCTCAAAATACCCAACAAAAGGAGTCAAGAGTCGCTAAAATCTTACATGTGACCCTTTCTAAGGAAAACAAAGAGGACAGGAAAACAGCACAAAACAACCCACAAGTTAACGCATCATGTCAGAAGAAGGGCCAAAAAGTAGGTTTTTTCTAATTTTCAGGAGTGAGTTCAGATTTGACAATAAAAAAGTAGCAATTTTTGGGAGGCCTTACAGAGTCTGATCTCACTGTTTAGCAAATGCAGAGTTCCCTCACGGCGTCCAGCACCTGCCCTGCACAGGCTGCAACTGGCTACTGTCACTTGCACCCTTTCTCCTGTTCTAATTCCTCACAACCTTCAACAACTTTTAACTTGAGCTATTCTGAAGTCGATTCTATATTTGGCCCTTTATGCCATGCTACTTAAAATACAGATCCAAAGTTCTTAGCATATAAAACAGAACTCAGTTACAGAAAACTTCTCTAAGTCCACTGACTTGAAGGCCCTATCCTATCATGCTATATCTGCATACTGAGGGATGTTTCTAGGTTGAATACATCACAATATTTTAATATGCCAATTTTTGTTTGTTTGCACATGGCAATTCAAATACAAATGAATTTAAAAACTATAAATCATTTTAAATAGGTATAATTTCCACAGAATGATACCAGTTTACACTGAAAAAGACCAAAACTACAAAGGTTAAAGCCTCACCCATAAATGCAAGTGGGATTAGCAGCAGTTTCAGATCCACCACTTGGAAGCACCATATGCCCTAGAGGTACTAAGCACTGTGAGGAACATGTCCGTAAAAACACACCTTAGGTCAACCGCAAGAGAATATTAAAACGTGAACAAAATTTCTCACGAATTTTATAAGAAAGGTCAACTCGTCAGAAGGACATAACAATTATAAACATGTCTTTGTATGTTCCAGAGAACATATGAAGAGAACAGGAGACTTGAGCACTTTGCACTAAATGGATTTACCAGACAGAGACATACCGACACCAGCACAGTGCACTCTACTTACACACGCACACACCGTTCCCAGGGTGCACCACGGCAGGCCGGGAAACAATCCCAATACTTCTGAAGAACCATGGAATAATACAAAGTATCTTCTCTACCACAATGGAATGAATTAGAAAGCAATAATAAAAATGAAATTAGGAAATACAGAACTATGTGGAAATTAGACAATGAACTCGTCAATGACCAATGGCTTTGAGAAAATATCATAAAAAACTAGGCTGTAACTTAACATGAATGAACTAAAAGCACAACACAGTCAGTACAATGGATACCGCTAACTATGGGCTGCTAAGGCAGCTTGGATAAGGAAAAGCCAAGGCACAGATGCTCACACGAAAGAGAAAGAAGACTTCTTCTCAGTCATCTAACTAACTCAAGTCAGCACTATAGCAACAAAAGAAAGGCAGACTGAACTCAAAGCAGGCAGGTCACAGCAACAATTACAGCAGAAAGACATAAAACAATAGAGAAAGGAAAAATAGAGGGAAAAATTAACAAAATCAAAAGTTGTTTTTCTGAACAAAAACCAAATCTGACAAATCTTCAGCTCTATTGACCAAGAAAAAAGAAAAAAGAGGACTCAAACTGCTAAATGAGGAATGAAGAGGAGACATTTCTACCAATCTTACATAAATACAAAAATCATGGGCCAGGCAGAATGGCACACGCCTATCATTCCAGCAGTCCTGAACGCTCAAGCAGAAAGATCACAAGCTCAAGCCCAGCCCGAGCAGCCCATTGACTAGCAGGACCCTGCCTCAAGAAAAAAAAATAGACAGGGTTGGGGATCTATCCTAGGTTCAATTCCCATGCCAATAAATACCATACCAATAAATAAAATGAAAAGGACTGCTATGGGCACTTATATGCCGACAAACTGACAGATGAGACCAAATGGACCAACTCTGAGGAAGATACAACCAAACGAAATCGAGTCCTGAGGAAGAAAGAACCTGAGCAGATCTGCAACAAGTGGGGACGGGACTGTAACCAGAAACAGTCCACTGGCATGCTCAACACCTGATGAAACATTTCATAGGTAAATTCTACTGAAAAATTTAAAATTAATACTGATTATTTACAAACTTGACCAAAAAGATAAAAATAAGACCAACTCATTCTACACAGCAGTACTGACATGATATCCAACCAGGCAAAAACATCACACAAAAGGAGGCAACCACAGACCTACGTGCCTTATTAATACATACTTGAGAATTCACTGAGAACTGCGATTACCTCCCTCTAACCAGACAATGATGCATTAGTGACACAAAACAACTGTCCACCAGTTTTATCTTTATGTTGCCTTCATTTTTAAATGTTATAATAAAAAATGTAAAAAGTGAAGTTTGGTTACTTATATACATTAACTATATTAAATATCTGGCTCAAAGTGGCCCAGGCAAACCAAGAGGCTAGACCACTGACCGAGGCTACCAGCAGCCGGTCTACACTGCGGCTTTACGGATGACAGCAGTCAGGGCTCAGCTTGGCTTCTGCTTCTGACGGAAGAGTCCCAGAAGGAGAAGACAAAGAATGCGGGCTCAAAAAAGAAATCATGGCTGGGAACTTCCAAATTTCATGAAAAACCTAAACCTACAGATTAAACCTAGGGAACCCCAAAATGAACAAACCCAAGAAATCTGTGTTAAGACACCATTAAATTTCTGAAAGGACAAAAACCTAAACAGCACCTGGGAGAAACCCCACACCCTATCTTGGAAGCCATGGCTGAGACACAGTGAACTCACAGACACAGACTGAACTAGGGCCCTTACAGGACCATCCACGGCCAGCACAGCTGTGTCAACTGTGCTCACACCCAGGTCATATGCCCTGTGGTGCACCCTGAGAAATCCCTTTACTATCTGCTGTGACCTGGATCTGGGGTGTCCCCCAAAGCCTCAGGTGTTCGGACGTCATGTATTTCCTACAGGTACCGCGTGCTGTTGAGTGGTGGGGCCAGGCTACAAGGGTGGATACATGGGGCATGACCTGGAAGGGTGTGTCCTGGTCCCATCCATTCGTGTTCACTTGGCTTCATGCCCACCATGCTGTGGACAGCCTGCCTCCGGCTCTTCTCCTGCCATGTGTTTCTGGCCCTGTGTGCCACCCAGGTATGTGGACTGTGACCTTCTGAAACTATCAGCTGAAATAAATCTCTAATCTCTTAAGTTATGACGTTGGACATTACGTCCCAGCAGCAAAAAATACCTAAGATGCCCTCTGAAGCCCTGCCCAAGCTGCGCTGCCTCTCTTCTGCAGATGTGCCAGGCTCTGCTCAAACCTGTGGTTCACTCTGTCAGCCACAGGTGAATTTTTAATTGTGGTTTTGTGATCATAATAGAACTCTTTGTCTGAGGCCCTCATAGTAAAGAAAGCGATCTATGTCTCAAAGCAATCAATTTCCAATAAGATACTTACGGCCATTCAGACTCGGGCTGCTTCTGGTGAGCTTCTATGACATTAATTGCAATATTAAGGTTTTCTTCCAGTTCTTTCATTCTTTCAGCATTAAGAGACGTGAACAAAATCATTGAACAGTACGCAACAATTTTTTTGTCCGGATGATTTAAGCAAGACCTTTCAAACAAAGCCATAGGATTTTTAGTCCAATTTAGCAGCATAAGATACAACACATCAATAACAGTAATCCCATTAGCAAATTCAGTACATACTGTGATTTTTAAGGATTTGATCATTATCATGCTTTGAAAGAAGTATATTATTTACTACAAAAAATAGCATAAAATTAAGTCGCAATAGGAAGTTGTACTTAGCACTGAGAAGCAATTAATACTTAGTTAAAGAAAAAAGATAAAATGACCACATTCACAAAACATAATGATGCTCATTCTTGTTAGAAAAAAACAACAGTAGGGCTCAGATGTGCCCAGAGGCAGAATGTGTGCCTAGCATTCAGGAGGCTCAGCACTCAAGTCCAGCACTGCAGAAGGAAGGAAGGAAGGAAGGAAGGAAGGAAGGAAGGAAGGAAGGAAGGAAGGAAGGAAGGAAGGGAGAGAGGGAGGGGGAGAGGGAGAGAGGGGGAGAGGGAGGGAGGGAAAGGGAAGGGAAGGGGAAAAAAACCCAACTCGCAATGCACAAAGATGTCGCCTCAAAGACTATAATACGCATTCCTTCAACAGTCATAAGGGACAGAATATCTGTGAAGGCCTGGCAGTACAGTGACAAGAAAGAACTCAGAATCTTGGTATAGCTTCTAGCTCATCTGCCTAGCAGAATCACTGATTTATCAGTTATAACATTTCTAATGCACTATGGCAGCATTTTTTCCACTTAAACACCGTAACACTCTTCTGAGAAAGGTACTATCCACAGATTATGAACAACCTGAAGACATCACTTGCCCAGTGGCACAAAGTCACTACCTGCCAAACCTGAAACTCCAACTTGGCTGTTACCTATTAGACACATAAAGGTGAACTCACACAACCTCTTTCGGTACGTCTGCTGATACACAAAATGAAAACCCAATAAAGACCTCCTCCAGCTATCTCACTGGGCTTTGGTGAGAATCCAAAGGGATTCTACAAAAACACCACATGAGGACTTAGGATCTCTCTGTGTGCCCAAGGGCCTCTCCTTCATTTTCTATTGCAGCCTGAATTTATCCCACAATTCCCTGAAGCATGCAGTCTTAGGAATGCACCTAAGTTGCCACCACATTCCAGTCACCCAGCTCAAACAGCAGAAATTTTTAAGTAACAGTTATTTCTATAACTTCAATCTCATCATTCTTTTCTTCCACCAAAGTTCAATTATTATTGTTCATAGAATAACACACACACACGCGCCCATACATGCATGCATGCACACACGCATGCACACACACACACACACAAACACACACACTTCCGACTCATTATCTGCAGGAAGTTAAGAGATAAACTCAGTGAGCTAGAAATGAATCAAGCGTTCATCTGATCCCAAACCCACACCTCACAAATGAACGCAGGAAATGTGCGCAACCAGGTAGGCAGCCCAGAAGTGAGGCAGCAGCGGCTTATGTAAAACATGCAGGCTTCTAAGCCTAACAGGAAGACAGGCTCACGCTCCAGCTGTGCTACAGCCCAGCACTAAGCTTCAGGTTCCTCACATATCCACAGAGGAATGGTCTCCCTTACCTGCAGGACTGCTGTAAGAACAGGGATAACGTGCAGAAAATGCCCAGCTCGGGCATTTCCACAACAACAACTGCTACCAAGAATCGCCCCTTTCACGGGCCTGCATCGGAAGCTCAGCCCACGACTCCTACCGGGGCCTTTCCTGATGCCTCTCTGACCTCTGTCACTGCTTACCTTTTATCCCAATGTTCAACTTTTTATGAACCAAAAAGGATAATTTTAAATAGGCGTACATTACCAAGAAGTGTCAGGATCCCACCTAGATGAAGAGACGAAGCATCCCTGTCCTACAGCAACAGGGTGCTTTACCACATCTCTCACTAATAAATGGGCCAGGTACCCACTGGTTTCAGACAGATGGACTAGTTACCTATTTCTCACGGTGATGCACAGGCTGGGCACCCATTTCCTGCACTGAAAAGCAGTCTGGCTCCCCACTTCTTGGGCTGGTAACAAACTGGTGATCCATTTCTCACTCTGATACTGAGCTAGTTATCCACAGTGATACACAAACTGGTTATTCTATCTCATACGGATGAACAGATTGGTAGATATCCTCTTCTTACACTGAGAAACGAACTGGTTATCCACATTTTCTATCAGCAGATCTGCTGGTTACCCACATCTTACAGCTCTCCGGATCTTCCAAAACACAAAGCATCATGCTGTGCATACAACAAGTATTCAATAAGTACAGGATTGATTTATTGCTCATACCCTAATGTCTCCTGTTTAAATTTCAGTGTTTTAAAAACAATTACTCACTTTGTGGCCTTTATTCTCTTAAAAGTCCACTGCTGTGCAGTCAAGGGCACACACTGAAGCATGCACTCAGCTCAGCAAACATTCAGACACATACACATCATGAAACCACCACCAGACTAAGACCCACAATACTGTCAGGACCAGAAGTCCACCTAAAGCCCTCTGCCACCTACCCACTATCACCTGTACAGAACCACAGTCCTGATCCTATTACCACAGGTTGGCTTTCTCTGGTTTTTAACTTCATACAGAGGAATATCACAACCACAGTCTTCTCAGGAGTACCAGAAAACCCCATGCACACACTCACATGAAGAGCTCCGGGAAGGCATGCACCCAGACGATTGACTGGGAATCTTCGTTCCGTGAGGCGATATTCCCCAAGAACTGCAGGCCACAGCGAAAAGCTGGGAAGGCACAGAAGAAAATAGAAAGATCTCAAATTAAAAACACAAATAAACTTTTATCACCAAGAAACAGTCCTCATGTTCCTAAGCAAAAGGCTGTTTCTCCACAGTGAAACTTTGGGCATGACATTAATGAGCCTCATCAAAATCACATAATCTAAACAAAATTAATCAACTTCTTTAAAAATATAAACATAAATATGCCTATGCTTATATTAAGTATTATTGTAATATTTACATCAATTAAAAGACAGATACACTTAAAATGAATTTTTAAAACTAACTACATGCTCAGTAAAAGGGAATTATCTACAGGAGGCCAAGGTAAGAGGATATTATGTTCAAAGCAAGATTGTGCTACCTAGCAAGTTCAAAGCCAGCCTGGAGTACACAGTGAGAATCTGTCTCCTAACACCAAAAACAACCAAGCAAATACAAGACATATCTAAAACATGAGGTTATAGTCAAGCTGGGTGTGGTGACGCACGCCCATAATCCCAGCACTCAGAAGGCTAAGACAGGAGGACTGTGGTGAGTCCAAGGCCAGCCTGGGCTCTGTGTGAGTTCAAGACCCGCCTGGGCTACAGAGCGAGACCCTGTCTCAAAAAAAAAAACTATTAATAAAATAAAAATAAGGTAATAGACATACTTCATGTTAGCAAGTGGTAAAAAAGATACAGCAAACTAAAACTAGAGAGGAAAAAAATAACACTTAAGGCCAGACACAATAAAATAATGTAAAAACATTACTTGGATTTAAAATAGTAATAACAAAATTAATTTACCAGAAAGATGTAAAGTTTTTAAACTGCAATTTATCTAATAACATGGCCCCAAATATATTAAAAAAAAACTAATAAAAGAAGAAGAGGAAAGTGAAGAAACAACAATTGAATTAGATAATGAAAAGATGCCTTTCTCAGCAACTCACAGAACAGGCAGACAAGAATATCCATAGATGTTAAAGATTTGAATATGACTTAGTTAACAGCCTGGTTGACATTCAGAACAACACTTAAGAACGTGGTCACAAATCCAGAGCAGTGACATCGCCCAGTGCTGGTGAGGTGTGAACCCAGTCTCATCTATTGCTAATCAGGATGCACTGCAGCGCACCCATGCGGAGAAAGCTCTTGGCAATTTCTTACACAATTAACCACTGATGACCCTAGGATCCAGCAACTGTGTTCCTAGTCATTTCCCCCAAAGGCACTGAAAACGTACGCCCACAGAAAGCTCTGTGCGTGCTGCTCACCGCAGCTTTCTTCATAACTGCAAAAACACGCAAGTTGGCAATCAGGCCTTCAGTGGTCGGTGGAAGAACCAGCTTACATACTCCAGACCAGAATACTCTTCAGCATGGAAAAGAACTGAGTTAGCATGCTAAAAAATAAAAAATAAAAAATAAAAAGACAGGAAGGAAACTTAAAATACCCAGCATGTGCGTGTGTCTGAACGTTTGCTGAGATGAGAGCATGCTTCATGTGTGCCCTTGACTGCATGTCAGTGGATTTTTAAGAGAATAAAGGCCACAAAGTGAGTAGTTGTATTCAAAACACTAAATTTTAAACAGGAGACATTAGGGTATGGGCAACAAATCAATTCTGTACATATTGAATACTTGTTATGTGCACAGCATGATGCTTTGCGTTTTGGAAGACCCACACAGCTATAAGATGTGGGTAACCAGCAGATCTGCCAACTGCACAAAAGAAGCCAAGCTGGAAAGGCCAGATCCGGTATGACTCCACCCACACGACACTGCAAACCTAAGAAGATGGAAACAAACCAGTGGCTGCCCGGGGCGGGGGGGGGGGGGGGGGGGGGGGGGGGGGGGGGGGGGGGGGGGGGGGCGGGCCTCACGTTTACGGGCTTCGGGTAATAAGGATACATCTGTGGCGGGTGGCGACGCTAGGAAGGTGTGCACATGTGTGAAATCTCAATACTTTCCTCTCAATTTTCCTCTGAGTCTAAAACTGCTAAAAATTAAAGCTGGCTGTTTTACTGTAAAATGGAACAATAAAGCAGGTTTAAGATGCTCTCCAAAATGACTTCAATTCAGTTCCCAGCTTACTGCAAAGCTGGCAAGTATTTAACTGCAGACAGATCCAGTTTCCTCATCAGAGGGATTCTGGAAAGGAGGGATTCTGCAGATGCTGGCTGGGTGACTTGGGGCATGAGACAGATTACAACAGGAGCCTGCAGTAGGAAGCACAGTAAAGGCTCATCTGACACCTTCCTTGCAGGTGGATTTGATAAATTTCAGCTCACAAAGTCAGACTTCCCAGTGTGAAATGAAACCAACCCCCCTCCCCCCCAACACACACACACATTGTGATGGAATCTGAGTGCTCCTCCTCTGCCCTCCTCCAACCTTCCTCCGGAGGCAGGTGCTTCGGTCCACACAGGAAACAAAGGCCCACAGAGGGAAGCAACTAGACCAAAGCTCCCCCTACCAAGTGTCTTTCATGCCTATGTTTACTGAATATATTTTAGAACAGTAACACTCATGCAACAAGAAAAAAGAAAAAAAAAGCCAACAAGGTAAATTGGGCTGAACGTCAACTGACCCAATAATTCAGAGGCAAACAGAGCTGAGTGCTCTGAGTGGGAACAGAATTCTGCAAAAGGAAGGATCTCAAGGCATTCCTAACACACACAAAAGAAAACTCCAGACAAAATGACAGCTTATCCTTTCCCAAACAGCTTATCAACTGATCTTTATGTAAATACTGCCCGTGTCACAAAGCCCCTCAGAAATCCCAATACTATTTTTACAGATTAGGAATGAATAAAGGCCAAAAACAACACCAATAACTCAATTAAAATAACTCCTGCTCTGTTTACACAAAATTTGATGAGCATAATATATTTGTCACCCCACCGCAATTATTCCCTGAAAATAATACACTAAATAGTATTTTGACAATGTAATTGCAGTTCTTACCTCAAGACTGGTAACAAAAAATGGCACAGTCACCCTGCAAAAAAGTCTCCTAAAATAAGCTTCTGTAGAGAAAAATACCAAGAGACAGTGGTCACAAATTCCACAGAAACCAGAATGCTTTTTACAGAATTATTTGTATTAAGGTTTGAACACACCAGAACAATTTCTGAAAACACTATAAAAATATTTTAAGTTTCTTACTGAATCTAAAATTCACTGTTGAATTCCGAATATAAAGTGGTGATTTTTCTCTGATTTTTCAAGGAAGTGATGAAAAATATTTTCCACGTTTCTTCTTGCCTCATTAATAACCTTCAGCTCTGTCGCTTAAAACAGGTCAGCTTAAAACTGATACAATTAAAAAACACAAAAAGTTCTAAATAAGCAGAGCAAGCTCCACTTTCATGGACTACAAGTCTCAACATTCTTAAACGGCCAATCTCCCCCAAAGAATCTGTAGCTTCAAGATAAATGCTAGGAGCCACAGTAAAGAACACTTATAAGACAACAACAGAACAACTGCACAACTAAAAGCTGGGCAAGGGGTGCAAAGACACATTTCTCCAAAAGTGACAAGTGGCCAATAATTACAAGCAGATGTTCAACAATGAGCACTCTGGAAGGCTGAGACAGGAGGATCACTAGTGGGCAACTTAGCAAGAGCTTGTGTCAAAATCAAAACTAAAAAACAGGCTGGAGGCGTAGCCTGGGATTGGAACACCACTATCGAGGGGAAAAAAAATGTCACAATACTCATCATTTAGGAAATGTAAATAAAACCCATAGTGGGGTAGGAACCCCCACTCTCACCCCCTCCTAAGACTGTAATCCAAAAAGGACAGTGTCCGCAAGGACATGGAGAAGGCGGAGCCCCCACACACTGCTGGTAAACATAAAATGGCTCAGCTGCTACGGAATGGAGCAGGGGTTCCTCAAACTGTTAAGCATCAAGTCACCTATGAGCTAACCACTCCAGTCCTTCCTTCCTTCACACCCAAAGGAACCAAAAGCAAGTAATCACACAAGTCCCTGCACGTACAGCAGCACTATCCACCATGGTCAGAAGGTATAAAGGACCAATCAGCTGAGGAATGAAAACACGTGATGTATCTGTACAACAGAATAATTCTTGGCCAAAAGGTACAAGGTTCTGATGAATTCTACAGTGTGGACAAACCCAAACAAAAGTGCAAGAGCCAGACACAAAGGGCCAAGGAAATCTGGAAGTCTGCTTATATCAAGTGCCCAGAACAGTTTAAGTCCAAGAGAATGGTGGACACCAGAGGCTAGAAGAGGGTGAAAATGGAAGGAAACTGGGTACTGAAACACGGACTTATTATCCTTTTGGGATAATAAGAGTATTTTTACTTAGGTAGATGTGACGACTATAACTTTGTGAACATATTAATACCACTCAAGTGTTCACTTTGAAATAAGATCATTTTATTATGGGAACCTCACATCAATAAACATAAATGAACTAATTGCACTGATTCTCGTAGTTACTTTTTGGTTGCTGTGACAAAATACTCAACATCCACAGTTTTAGGGTAGGAAAAGTTTATTTTAGCTCACAGTTTCAGAATGTCACAGTCCATTCATGGGCAGCCACAACCGTGGAAGCACATGGTGGAGGCAGCTCCTCATGGCATGGGAAACACAGGAAGCCAAGCCCACAAAGAAAAGCAGAAATAGCATACACTCTTCTAGGTCCTGTTCCGGTGGTCTACTCCTTCCAGGTCCAGCCTCAGTGTTCCACCCTTTCCAGGTTTAAACCTCTAATTCTACCACAGGTCTGTAATCTATGATCCATCACACATGTGGCTTCTACCACACACCCATAATCCACCCCACCAGACCAGGCACTCATCTCCTAACAGAACACAGTTCCATATATAATCTATAATATCCAAATACTTTTGGGGCATACTCCAAATCAAAAACACAGTATTTTGCCCCTCACCGCCAAAAGACTCAAGTCCACTTCCTCACACATTTAGTACTTCTCTAAGAGTTGCCACAGTCTCAACAGTTCCAACACTGTTGAAAAACCTCTAAACCCAGTCTCCTCTGAGACACAGGAAAACTCTGTGCTGTTGAGTTCCTTTCAGCCAACTCTCTGATGAAAGGTAGGAGAAAATGGCAGAGAAAACAGATACAAAAAGTTTGCAGTCTAGAGTAAAAATACATGAGGTTTTTTAAGAGATTAGTATTAAAAAGAAGCCAGGTACTTGGAATCAGGACTATAAAAAAGAGACCTTGAAGGTATCTCAGAAATTAGCAAGACGCCACCACCACCACCAATAAAAATGCACAAAGGCAGAAGATATGACAAAATACTCAACATACAAATTAGGGGAGGAAAAGTTTACTCTAGCTTACATTTCAGAAGGTCACAGTCCTTTTGTGGGTGGCCAGCAACAGTGGGAGCACACGGCAGAGGCGGAAATAGAGGCAGCTTCCACACCACTGCAAACAGGAAACCGAGTCCCAGAGAAAGGGAGGAAGTAGCATATATCCTTCCATGTCCTGTCCCAGTGATCCACCTATTCTGGGTCCAGCCTCCATGCTCTGTCCCCTCCAGGTTTAAGCCTCTAATTCCACCACAGACCTACAATCTCTAATCCTCCCCACCCCCATATTCCACCCCTCCAGACCTGGCCCATCTCCTAAGAGCACATGGTTCCACAGATAATCCCTAACATCTAAATACACAAGACTTTTGGGGAACGCCCCAAATCCAAACTACGGTACTGACTTAACTGAAGCCACCTAAGTTGTGAGTCTCCCTTCATACAGTTAGGGAAACCAGGTCTGTAAGGATCTACTGTCCGACACCAGCCAACCCACATACCCCTCCACGTACATGAGGTGTTTGTTCCCTTAAATCTTGTTTCAGGCCATCTACCTGCCTCAATGGGAAGTCATCCTGTGAAGGAAGGATGAGACAATTGTTTATTGTAAATGAAATAAATCTTTCATAGGAGCTGTGGGCTTGCACAGAAAAAAAAAGTGATAAAGGACGGGGGGAGGGGGGTCCTGGAGAGTCAGGAAAGAAATTTCAAGACACAGCAGGAAAGCGCACGCCATGCTGACAAGGTTGGTAAAGACAGGGGATCCGCACAACGCTGAGAGCAAAGTCTGCGTGTGGCAAGCAGGGCTGCCTCTGCTCTTGCTTTTAGTCATAGCACGTGTCCAGCAATGCCGCTGCACTGCGTTACTTAGGAACACCATGGAAAGGACACACTGCTCAATGCAGCCCTACCTCTGCCCACCACCACACCCTGGCTCTGCCAGGGGACACATGACCCACACCCTGTTCCTGCATTCTGAGCTTCTCCACTGAATTGCCACACCACATAGGCCTGGAAAATGGCAGCCTCTCTGTGCAACCTGGAGAAATACATTATTATTGATTTCTAATCCTCCTGCGTTAGCACCCGAGGCTTCTGTTTTATTACCAAACGGAGCTACAGAATACCTTTAAATGCAGAACATCTTAAATACACTTTACAGCTAACTTCTACACACTATTGAGAAACTACCATTACTCAGAAAAACTTAGAACAAACACACTGTGCACTCCTAGATGTTGTGATCAAGTACTTTAAATTACCATTTCCCAAAAGGATGATTTATAAATCACACAGAAGGATCCAAGAATTTGAGCAAATTGAATTTGAAATGATATACAAGCCACAGGAACAGAGTAAAAATTAACCAAGCCAGAGAGCAACGCAGCCACACCGTTTGGCCTATTTCATCTCAATGCAGGTGTAAGTAATAAGAGGTCCTCCCTCCAATTCCTGCCTATTTCCAAAGACTAGAGCCTATTAATACTTATGTAATTATGCACATGTGTTCTAACAAGAGCCATAGGCAAATCAATGTATAATTGAGTCATCTTTCAAATACACTTGGACATTAAAAGAAGTATTCATTTTATTACTTCATAAGGTGAAGGCATTCTTTATGATAACATACAATGTTTAACATACAGTCTGGTACATCTGATGCATAAACCTGGATAGTTACATTAAGAATTTCTTATCGGGGCTGGAGGAATGATACAGCAGTTAAAGCGCACAGCCCTGAGTTCAATTCTCCTGCAGCACGTAGCTGGGCAAGGTGGCACATGCCTGTAATCCTAGCACTCGGGAAGCTGACGCAAAAGAACAGCTTGGTGAGCCCAAGGCCCACCTGGCCTACACAGTGAGTTCAGGACCAGTCTGGGCTATAGAGCAAGACCCCGTCTCAAAAATAAAAAGGCTTGCTTTATCAGGTAACTTAGATTTACTCACAAAGTAGTTCAAATCCTTAGACAAAGGTACTTATAAACTATGATGTTTAAAATAATTAACATGATAACCTTTGAGCAAGGGAGAAGTGTTGGTGCTAGTAACACAAAGATCAAATCACCTAAAAGCTCTCAGTTCTTCAAGGCCAGCAGCTTGGCGCTGCTCTTAATCCTGTCTCGGCAGCCAGTAACAATCAGAACGTGCTTCCCTTCCAGTCACACTTAGCATCTGGCTCCCGCACCGGAACGTCAGCTCCCGAGGGCAGAGATCTTGTTCTGTTTCGCTCACTGCTATGATCACACACACACCCAGACCAGGGCCTGTTCCACCCATACGTATCAACTGACAGTGCACTGACAACGCAAGCTGCATGGAACCGAAGACGGGCAGCACAGACAGCAGGTGCTTATGTCCTCACAGTGTAGAGGCTCCAAATCCAAGGTCACGGTACCCGCAGGACCGGTGCCTCCTGTGGCCTAGTACTCTAGTGGCACCAGAGGGCCATCTTCTCCTTGCCCCTTCACAAGACCCCTCCTCTGTGCAAGTCCATGCCATAATATCCTCTTCTTTAAAGAAAGTGGTCAAACATTCTCATGTTACTATGTCTGTAAGAATGTTTCTCCAAATACCTCATGTTCTGGCTACCAGAAGTGAGGACTTGCCTGTGGTCTGAAAGTCTGAACCCTTCCAAACTTCAGGTGTGAGAATCCAACCCCCAAATTGCTGGTGGTAAGTAGTAGAGCCTTAAGACAGTGACCAGGCCTTGGGGTACCTCGCCCTCGTAAGGGATCAGGAAGGGCTCTTTTGCCCGTTTATGAGAACACAACAAGAAGAGACACTGTTAACACAGAGAGTAGCCCTTACCAGACACTGATTCTGGTGCCCTGATCTTGGACTTCCCTCCAGAACTGGGAGCAATAAATTTCTATTTTTTACTAATTACCCTGGCTAAGTATATTGCCACAGCAGCCTGGGAAGACCACATAAGAAGATGGGGAAAATCCAGGCAAGGCAGCACATGCCCGTAACCCCAGCTCCTCGGGAGGCCGAAGCAGGGAGACTGAGGTGGAGCCTTCTCAAAATTAAAAAATAAATAAATAAATAAAAAGGGCTCAAGATATAGCTCACTGGTATAGATTCCGTGCCAAGGATGCAGGAGCCATGGGTTCAATCCCCCCTACCACCAGCACTAAAATAAACAAACAGAAGAGGGAAGAAACAGTTCAATCCCCTTTGTAACCACATGGGATCTTCATAACTACACGGTAACTTACTACTGCTGCATTGCTGCTGTTTTCCTGTTTCGTGAAAAGAGAACATGTGATTCAACAGATTACAGAAAACACTTGGCTGTTTTAAAACCTTTTTCCAAGGCAGATACTCCACGAATCTACGCCACCTTACCTGTCAACAGGGCATCCTGCTCCACTCGCAGCTCACGGAACAGAAGGATCAGATCAACAGCAACGCCAATCGTATCCAAGTTCCTATTTCAAGTTTATAAAGACAAAATTAGGCATGCTCGTTCCAGTCACTGCATTTCAAACAACAACTTAATGCATGGGGCTGACACTACGGGGTCAGAGTTCCTGCAGTGGGCAGACTCCAGGCTCCAGAGAAGTCCCAGTCCACATCTCCCAATGAGGTGAACGTAGTACTTCACATGGCAGAACAGACTTTACAGACAGGACCAAATTAAGGACCCTGAGAAGGAAAGACTGTCTTGGCTTATGCAAAGACCCCAGATAATCCCAGGGATCCTTAGAGAGAAACATACGAGGATCAGAGCTGGGGGCAGGAGGCCACAGACCAAAGCAGTAGCCTCTGGAAGCAGGGAAGGCCAGAAAAGAGACTCTCCCATGGAGGTCTGGAAAACCACACACCTGTACAGCCCCTCCTAGACTTCAAAGCCCCAGAACTGTAAGATGAGAAATGCATGCTGTCTGAAACCACTAAATTTTTGGCCATCTGTCACAGCAACAAAAGGAAACCAATACAGACCTGGATAGCCACAAAGTGGAGTGAGGTTGTAACAAAATGCCCCCTACACAGGAGGGGCCCTGGGATGTAGCAAGAGACAAAAACTAATGGAGCTCTGAGACACGGCACAGAAAACGCCCACAGCACCTCAGCAGACTGAGGGGAGAAAAAGGGGTCCTGAAGGCAGAGCGGCTGGGGCCCAGGAGGAAAAGAGGAAACTGATAGGAGAGGCTGGAGGAAGGCGACCTCGCCATGCTGTGGCCAGAGTCCTAGAGCTACGCCCACCACACCCAGAGACAGAGAGAAGGGGACCATCAAAACCACTGCTACCTTGGGCCTGGTCAACTGTCACTTGACACCTGCTGGGCTTGGGGCACTGTCACTTATTTCCTGGTTCCACAGAAACACCACAAACATGAATTGTGCCCTGACAGATCCTACCCAGAGTCTAGACCAAAAAGTGACTCAATCTAGGACTTTGTAGCTAACCTGAGAGCTGGCTACATTAAGAACATTTTGAATTTTAGTCAGTGTTTTAATGGGTTGAGAATTCAGAGGATCTTCAGACAGGACAAATGAATTGGGCATAGGTGACAAATATGAATGTTTAGGGACCACAGGGATTGTGGGAAGCAAAAGCATGGTCCTCCAGACATGTCCATTTCCTGAAATCTGGACCTGGGGAAATGTTACCTCCGATGGCAATAGAGGTGTTGCCTAATTAAATATCTATATTTGCTCTTTCTCCTAGGCTCCTGGCACAGCGTTCCTATTGATAAAACACTTTATATTTTCAAAGTGAAAGGGTCATCATTTGTCACTGTGGCTGAGTTCAGGGAGATGGGGGAACTCAGGCAGAGCTTCAGATGGGTGGCCAGCCCAACAGCAGAGTGGGACTCTGAGCCCCCTCAGCCTCAGGGGACAGGAGAAGCCCCAAGACTGAAGCCAGTTCACAAGGGCACTGACTTCACTAATCACGCCGGTACAACGGGAGCTTCCAGGCCAGTGAAAGGACGCATATCAGGGAAGGCATGGACACCCCCCCCCCCATGGCCATCCCCTTTCTGTGCCTGTATCCCACTGAGATGTTCCTGACGTACATTCTGTATAATAAACCGGTAGCAGTATGCAAACTGCTTCCTTAGCTCTGAGTCGTACTGGACTGGCAAACCTGAGGAATGGCCTGGGACTCAGCCGGACCTGAGTCAGCCCGTTTACAGTCAGCAGCGCAGAACTGTGGCCTGGGTCCTCCTTTTCCAGCTGGCATCTGAAGTGGAAGCAGTTTTGTGGGGCTAAGCCTTTAAATTATGGGATCCAATATCACTAACTCTCAATAGTTCACATCAGAAAGGAAGTAAGTTGTTAGAACCCAACTGGTATTCAAGAATCAGAACTGGTTGGTGTCAGGAAACACACAGTCAATTTAGGTGGATTACACGGGCATGTGGTTTTGAGATGGGGAGGTTATGCTAGGTAATCCAGGGGGCAAAACATAGTAATGAAGATCCTCATAAGAAGGACCCAGGAAGCTCAGTCACTAGATGCTACGCTCTAGTTGTTCCCGTGCATGTTACTGGGGGCTGAACTCCAGCCCCTGCAGTGGGCTACAGCTTTATGTACCTTTTTTTTTTTTTTTTGAAACAAAGTCTCACTAAATTACTGAGTGAGTTGTCTGACCAAGCTGGGCTTGAACTTTGTGATTCCCCTCAGCCTCCCAGGATAGGGAGATTGCAGATGTGTGCCATCACACCTGGCACGACTGGTGCTTCTGAAGACGGAGGATGAGGCCACATCAAGGACAAGCAGGCAGCCTCTAGAAACTGCAAAAGACAAGCAAATGAATTCTCCTCGAAAGCCTCCAAAAAGAACTACCCACTACGGAAACCTTATTTCAGGCTAGCAAGGTTGACTGTGGACTTAGGAACGCCACAGCTGTAAGATAAAAGCTTTGTCCTGTTTAACCCTATGCTTCAGGAAAACTGTTAGGGTATCAACAGGAAACTAACAGCTCTGAAACTTCACTTCTCAACATGAGCCGGCACTAAGCCATGACACTCACTCCTGAAGATAAAGACTCTGATCTGCACAGAACCAACTGCAGAAGCCTAAATGAGACCCCAGCTTCATGAAAGGATCTTTCAGAAGGTCAGGGCCACAGTGCATGGTAGGACACTGCTTCCCCCTATTCCTACTTCTGCTGCTATGTGGAAAAATGGCCGCCAGGTTACCCGAGCCACTGCCTGTCTATGAACAGCAAGCTTGCCAAGAAGGGTTTCTGCTTTTTTTAAATGTCTAAAATAAAACCAAAAGAATACAATTTTATGACATGACAATTTATGAAATTCAAGCTTCAGTGATCAAAAATGAAGCTTTATTGAAATGTACCCGTGCTCACTCATTCACACACCATGGCTGCTCTCAGACTAGAATGGGGGAGGAGAAGTTTGAGATTGACAGTGACCACGAAGCTTATTATGGATTAGCAGGCCATTTATGGAAACAGTAAAGTGACTTCAGCAATAGGGGTTATGTCTACATGCACAGCTAACTGCTTTGAGGAGCTTTCCTTGAGTGGTTCCTCAAACTTCATTTAACTCAAGTTGTTTGCTTTGCCATATTGCTCCCCAATCTACACAAAAAGATCTAGGCCTTAGAAGCACCGTATCTTTTAACTAACTCTTTAATAACCTTTTTTTTAATGCCAGAAAAGTGTATATAGTTTGTAATCTGAATCCTGGCTAGCTCAGAAACACAGACTTTGGCTAAAGTTGATTGCAAAGTCATTACTGAAATCTCTTGTACTCTGACTAGAAAATTGTTTTACAGGAGCTAATACCCTAAATGGCTAGAATTTACCTTTGAAAACCAACAGTGTAAGCCAGGCCTGGTAGAACACGCCCGTTATTCCAGCTCTCAGGAGGCTGAGGCCAGCCCGGGCTATACAGTGAACTCAGAACAGCCTGGACTACAGAGCAAGACCCTATTTCAAAACAATTTTTTTAAAAAGGAAAAAAAGAAAACTAACAGTGAATACAATAGCATCCTAGAAATCAGAGGCGGAAAAGATAGCTAGCTTCACCTGTTCGTTCTGATTTCAACTGCCGACTGTCAGTGTGGGTGGCGGTTCTTACACTATACACACCGCTCCTGTTCTGTGGGCCGTGCCAGGAGACGGCTGGTACCGTGTCGCCACAGTACTTATTTGTAATGCTTGAACTATTACAGTTTGCACATTTTGCCCCAAAGCTAAAAATTCATTGTCTGAGCGGAAAGCAAGATTATCTCAAGCCTGTGATGTCCTATCACCTCTGTGCAGAAACCCTCCTCACCTGCCCTCCACGTGCACACGAGTTCCCCACCTGCTCCCCAGCCACCCTGTGTGGATGATGCTGCCCACCCCACGAAACAAAGAAGAAAATGGTACTCCTACGGCCCTGTCCCTCATCCAGCACCCCACACCCAGTGAGGCATGTAGAAGCCACAGGCAATGGGCAGGACACGGGCTCAGGAAAGGCATGGTGTGGGCTCTCCAGCAAGGCTCCGAGTCAGGTGGCTGGGGCTGGTGAGGGACAGGCTCTCCCGTTTACTCAATGAGTGCCTTCAGGATCCTACATGGTTTCTTCTTTCACATAAAATTGAAAAACGGTAGCATACTATTTTATTTGGTTTGTTCTACCAATTGAGAAAGACCCTGCAAATATAGCACTTAGGACAAAGCCTGGTCCTGGGCTCACCTCCTTCCCCACAGAGCCCAGCGAAGCAGCCGTGGCTCCCTCCCACACACAGGAGAGATTTGCCACCTGGGAAAGGACAAAAGATGACAGCCCTCTGGCCAGATACATCCAGCACATAACTAGTTATGTTTTAAAATAGTAACTATTATTAACAAAATTATCATTATTTCTATCCACTTTCTGCAAATGGATGGCAGGCTTCATTTAGCACTGACATGAACCTCAGCCTCTTCCCCTGTCTCCTTTGATCTTAAAAATCTCATTAATCATATTAAAGCCTCAGGCCTGAGACTGTCTAGATAGCAAACAGAGTCCTTAACGTGCCTCCTGGACCCGCCTCGCTTCACCCCTTGCAGCGGTGACAGGGGGCCTGTAGGCTCTGTCTATGCGAGGTCCAGGAGAGGAAGGTGAGCACACAACTCGTACCTTCTGGCTTCAAGTAAAAATATTAATGAAAAACAGATTCCTTAATATCAAAGAGAAAAAGCGCTCAGCTCCTCAGCTCCTGGGGGAGAGTAACATGTAAAGGATAGGACAGCACAGGACAGTCCTCCCACACCTCACGGCTGTCGTACGGGACAGGTGGGAACAGAACCGGGAACTCCAGTGTTAAGACAGACAGTGCTTCCTATTCTACAAAAGCACAAGGCAAGTAACTGAAACATCTGTAACTACAAGAAGTAGTGAACTTGGGCAGGATCTAGGATAAAAAACCAAAACCAAGTACAGATCAGTTACGTACAGAACAAATACCTCAAAACGATGCCATAAATACAGACAGGAAACCTAGTAATGTGGAATGCACTCTGCTACATGCTGCACCACCAGCTACTCCAGGAAGGAAGACTACAGTCTCGCTTCTCCGCAGGAGGGGCACAGGACAGCCCTAAAGACCGTGGGAGAAGCTCTAGAGCCCAGGAACCACTCCTAGGAGACACATCGAGTGGCACAGTGGCAGGCTCACAGACACAGCCATGAGTCAGAGACGACACGTCACCAGGAGGAGCACTACCTGATGGAGTTCTGGTTCACGGCACACTCGATGCACGCATTCCGGAGGCACCGGAAGCACTCCGTTATCAGCTGCAGACTGGAAGCCAGGTGTTCCACTTGGGGTGGGTCCCTGCAGGCCAGTTCCACGGCCTGAGACGATTTCTTTAAGATATCCAAGACTCTCTGGAAGATTGTCCTGGGTGCTGTTTCTCTGCAAGAGGATAAAATTGTTACAAACTAGAAAAAAGAATTGACTCTCAAATGTCCTATTCAGAAGAGTTTTTCCCAGGCATGGTGGCACACAGCTGTCACGCCAACATTTGGGAGGCTGAGGCAGAACTGCTATGAGTTCAAGGCCAGCCTGGGCTTCACAGTGAGTTCAGGACCAACATGGGCTGCAAAGCAAAACCCAGCGTTTCCCCCACACACAACACACACAGACACACAAAAGGCTTTTTTCTGCCTACTTCTGAGGGAAGGCAGGTTGGACTTGTATGTCCCAGCTCCACAAGATGCAGAGAGCACACGCCTACCACGTGCCAGGCACTGCCTGTAACCCTTCTGTGTCCTCTCTCACATAATGTCTACAAGAACCTCACTGTCCAATCCATCTTACAGACAAGGTAAGTGAAACAGACAGAAGCTGGAGTCACCTGCCTGCTTACCCAGCCAATGCCTGCCTGGCAGAGCCACAACTCCAGCAGGAGCCTCTGACCCCAGTACTACCACCCCCACTTAACAAACCAAAGGCAGCTCAAATGGCATTCCCATTCACGGACTGGCCCTGTCACTCAATATGCACCAAAGTTCAACAGGAGAAACAACCTTCCAAGGGCCCACAGGCAGACAGGTACCCCACCTGGACCCTGGACAGGCCGAGCATCTGGACAACCATTCCCCCGGAGCAGTGCAGGAGGCGATGTGTCAGGGGCACCAGCTCCTCCCCCGGATGCGTGCTGGGAAGATACCCCACTTGGGCTTCAATCTCAGCATGCCTCTCATGCCGGGAGTACTGCCTACGCTGGCTACCAGTCCATGGCTCTGAAGATAAAAAACTGTTTTGTACAACTTGGCATCCAAGTGCAAGCCAGATTCCTCATTCCAATACATCCCCTAAAGAACCGCAATCTGTTTGGATGTTACAAGAAAAACTGCCCCGCTGGACCATTTAAGAGACTCTCTCAGACAGTCCTGACCATGGGAACATGCTCTGCTTCCACCAACCAAGGGCTGAACCGACATTTCACCCTTGGAGCAAGGATGCACAGGGAGTGGCACTGGGACTCCATACTAACAACACCGAGCAGCCGAGGATGCAGGAGATACCCACAGAAGTCCTCATCCTTACCAGGGCCAGGGGTCACATCCCTCTGTGAGCATGAGCACAGTGACTTCTTTTTTAATTTTTATTTTATTTATTTATTTATTTATATTTGAGACAGGGTCTCGCTCTGCAGTCCAGGCTGGTCCTGAACTCACTATGAAGCCCAGGTTGGCCTCAACCTCTAGCAATCCTCCCGCCTCAGCCTCCCAAGAGCTGGTATTAAAGGCATGTACCACCACACCTAGCTTAAGTATTGCTGGGGAATCGAACCCAGGGCCTTAACTGCTGTGCTATTCCTCCAGCACCCACAGTGACTTCCTGTACACCACGTGATGTGTGTTTTTCTTTGGATAGACAACAATCCCATGACTTACCAAGTTTCCCTCCATGTCGGGCCCTTGGTGAGCTGCACCCCCCACACACACACACACGCACACACCCAGCTTTTTGCACTGCTGAACAGATGTTCTGACACTGCGCTGTAGCTCTACTCTCCTTTCGGATCTTTTCTCTTTGTAATCATTTTTCAAAGCAACTCAAAGTCGTTTTGGAAAAAAAAAAAAAGAGCATACATTCGTCATTCAGCAATTAAGAAACACATAAAATAACTTGCTTGAATCTCCCTGGTCAGCCCTCTCTAAGTGAGGGTCTGACCCAGTGTCTCAGTGATAAGTGACCCGATAAAAACAGTGAAACTTCAAGGGTGTTCAGCAACAGTATGACACAAAGGAGCATGCAGACATCTTAGTAACAATATTGCCATGGAAGAACACTACACCCCAGAGGGCAAGAAGAGGACTGAGCATTTCACAGAAAATACCTACGAATTCAAAGCCTTGTGAATGACACCAAGAGTGACCGAACTCCACTGACAAACAACAAGTCTACCTCCATCTGCTCCAGTGTATAAAGGTTTAATGACTTTTATTATTTAAACTGACAGATAAAACCAGAGCTCTACAACCTGAATCCTTTATAACAATGCCTCTTTTTTCCACTCAGGTGACCACAGATAGGAATACACCCGTGAGACAGAAGCCAGCACGGCTCCGCTCAGCTGGTCCTGTGCACTCTTCCTCTCAGCGGGGCACAATCGCCCCTTGAAGACCCGGTCAGTCCCTAGAATCTTCTGATGTGTCTCACTTGAAACTGGCATCCAGTACAGCAAAGGCTCTGGAACAAAGCCAGAGCAGTGGACTACAGGCAAGCATCCTTCTTAGGAAAACTGATAATCCAGTCACAAAACAGCAAGCTCACGAGCTATATTGTGAATAGTTCCCAATGCCACATGTTAATCTGTCATATGTATTCATGCCTTTATCATTCTTTCAACCAAATTTTTTAAAAATGCAACTGACCTAATGTCAACCAAGAGTCCTCAATCCAAGTAATCATTATTTGCTACTAAAGAATAATCCCATCGGGCAGGTCTGTGCAGCACAAAGCAACCTGCATTTGCCGCGTGAGAAGAAGATAATCTGGGGCAGCAACCACTGTCATTTGTTCTCGCTAGCTTGCACATATGTGTCCCCTGCTGGGGCTCACAGCTGTCCTCCACCAGAACGCCCTCTCCACACCATGCCTGCCCTGCACCGCCTGGGAGAGGCACCCGCACAACTCTTCCCATGAAGAGAGCCACCCACTCTAGGCGCAGACCCTGGAAAGGGGGCCATGCTGTAAGATGCGGATGCAATGTGGATGGATGTCTAGCGATTAGTAGTAACAAACATCTAACTTCTTCCCCTTGAAGTGCCTGGGGAGAGGTTAAGGTTAGGGTCCGTTCCCTCCAGGAAACGGGGGACAGAAAAGACCTTTCCTCAGCACCATGTGCCGGACTGCCATGGCCTCCTCTCAGCATGCTTTCACATGGGACAACTCATGAACAGCGGCCATAAGAGAGCTGGGAGATTCTAGTCAGCTGGAGTTGCCACTACGGAAGTGGCCACTTGTTCTGCACAACTTTCCGTGAAAGGCCTCTTGGCATCAGAGACCCAAAGCTGTCCTAGCACGCTCCACGTGCCCTCGCAAGGCAATGCCGTGCAGCAATGTGCATAATGACCAACAGCCAAACAGCTAGCTCAGGTCAGTCATTTCTGTTCCACAAACATTAATAATACTACTAAGTGCTGTCATTTCTCTTCAACCAAACTAACAAAAAATATTCACAAAGCCTTTAAAAAGCTTAGCTACCTCCTTCACAGAAGGCAGAAAGTACTTACAAGGACAATTAAAATTCAACCGTTAGACATTCCTATTAGATTGGAATGCATCCCCTGAAGACAACGCAGAATGAAATGCTACATTACAGACCAAAAAAAAATCCTTTGAATTACACAAAAGGTAGAATTTCATTTCCTTCAAGTTTGAACAGATCTGTAGGCTTCATCCCGGCAAGTCCTGTTTGAGTAAAATTAAAGAAAACTACCTGTGATTATATGTCACAGTTTAGATGGCCTAATAGACTGTGTACACATTTCACAGCAAATTCACCAGCTGGGACCTCCTGCTGGAAAGAAGCTAAGTGCCAGTCACTGCGATGCTGTGACCAAGACTCTCATACTTGTTAAAAGATTTATTCTAATACCTTCCAGTTCATTAAAAGCTGGCACATGTGGCTTAGAGTAGTTCAACCACTGCCACTGAGAAAAGTGATTAAAATATATACCCAAGTCCAGAGATTAAAAATAACAACCTCAAGTTGTTACCTAACACCATAACCTTGCTCACCGATTTGACTGGGCTAGACTGATCAAAAACAGGAAACATTTCTATCTCCTGCCGTGAACAGCTGAGGGCGAGATGCTGGAATTCATGTTTGCAGAGCTCGAACCTCTCCGGCCACCCACCTGTTCAGGGCTACATTCAGGACTCTGGAGCTGCCCCCAGCGGTCCTGACCAATCTATTCTACAGGGTCACAAATTTCCCTGTGAAGAGCCTGACTGTACTTTTTAAAGCTTCGATATCCAGAAAGTCTATGCCACAATTTCTCAAGCCCTTGCAGCACACAAGTAGCAACAGGTGACACAAAGAAATGAGCGTGGCTGGTGCTAAAATGCTATGTGGTACACAAAAAGTTAAAGCACACAATTCTCATCTGTCGTGAAATTTAATTTCTTAGTAACCACTTAAAAATGTAAAAATCTAAGGCAACTGTAGGAGCACACCACCTAAAATCCCGGCAGGAGGATCACAAGTTTGAAGCCAACCTGGGCAACCAAATAAGACGCTTTTGAAAAAGAACTTGGGATATGTAGCTCTATGATGGACTGCTTGCCTGGCATACACAACGCCCTGGGTTCAATCCCCAGTTCTGGGGAGGGAACAAAAGTAAACACCATTCTAACTCATGAGCCACAACAAAACAGGTGGTAGGCCAGATCTGGCTACAGCCTAGCAACCACAACCCTAATAGGTCCCACATGTACCAATCCTCCCCTAATCCACAAAAGGAAATGCTTCCTTCTTTCCCATTCATCTGACCACACTGGAAATTCATTTCTCATCAGAGCAAACGGAAGCTCACACTACGCTAAATAAAAAGACACTAAGAAAAGGCAGTAATGGCACAAAGGTAGAAAAGAAAGCATCTGATGAGCAGCAGCAGCCCCAGCCTGAAGTGCGCATGATTGGAAGATGTGACAGCACTGATCAGGCAGGCAGGGGGAGGACGGCCCAGCACCCTGGTGCGCCGTGACAAGCGGGTACCATGACTAGGCCCAAAACACAGCTCCAAGAGGTGGAGGAATATCGAGGAGACAAAACCATCAAACTCTGGAGAAAAATGTGGATTATGTCTTCATTCTCCTAGGTAGAGAAAGACGTTGTAAAACATGAAGAACTTTAGGCATATCTTAATCACTTTTCTCAGTGGCCGTGGTTAAACTACTCTGAGCCACATGTGCCAGCTTTTAATGAACTGAAAGGTATTAGAATAAATCTTTTAACAAGTATGAGAGTCTTGGTCGCAGCATCGCAGTGACTGGCACTTAGCTTCCTCTCAGCAGGAGGTCCCAGCTGGTGAATTCACTGTGAAATGTGTACACAGTCCATTAGGCCATCTAAACTGTGACATATAATCACAGGGAGTTCTCTGACTTCAAAGTGACGCTCGCGCACAGAACTGAACTGAAGAAAAAGAGAGGGAGCCAAAGGTGCCCCCTTGTGCATGGGGCTGGAGCACATCCGGCTTGGCGAAGAGGAGGCAGGGGACAGCCTGGATGGAGCCCGGGAGCAACGGGAGAGTAACATGGATCAGAAGTGAGAAGGGGCCACATACATAGGGCCAACAGAACTTTCATTCTGATATGCCATGGGAGGTTCTTGGCAGAGAGGTTGCAGCACCTGACTGTGTGTGGTCTGTCTGTCTGTATGTCTGTCTGCCTGTCTTACTGAGGATTCTACGTACTGACTACATTCCTGGACACTTTTCAAAATGATTTTTTTTAAACTTTAAAGCAGAATCTCTCCACGTTACTAAGCTGCCCAGTTACCCAGGCAATCCTCCTGAGTCAGATTCCCAAAGTGCTGAGATTACAGGGGTATGCCACCAAGTTCAGCTCTGGCTTACCTTTCTAAAGGATCCTTTGGCTCCTGTGTGAAGGATCATAGGGGAAACTGACAATGCCAAGGCACCAAGCCAGAAGCTAGGCAGCAGATACGGTAAGCAGACAGCAGGTCCCAGGTACCTGAGACACAGCCAGTAGGATCTGGTGATGGGCCACTGGGAGAACCTATAAGGGGCAGTCACAGACAGCGCCAAGCTCTGGCCTGAGCAATAAGCAGAAAGATGAATTTACTGTTTACGGAAAGAAAACGAAGAGGATGACTGTGAGGACCTGCTGGGGATGAAAGGAACAGGGCTTCAACTTTGCTGGGCCTATCAAGAAAGAAACAGAGGGCTGGGGGTGCAGCTTAGGGGGAGAGGACCTGTGCAGTCGCCCAGTATGCACCAGGCACTGATTCAATCAGAGACAGATGGAAACGTGGAGGAAGGGGGTGAGCACACAGGTCTAGAGTTCTGAAGAAAAGTCTAACTTGAGAAAAATGTCACAATCACCAGCAAATAAATAGTACTAAAGACCCACGAAGAAATAAGGTCACTGTGGGATTCAGTGCAAGTACGAGGTTGTCAGAAAAGTCATGATGTTTTTCCTATATTTTTCAAAGGCTATTTGTTTATATAAAGAACAAAGATCAATCAATGAAAATTTCCCAATTTTTTCCATACCTTTTCCATCTTTGGCGAGCTTCTTAATTCATTGTTCACAGAAGAATCTGTCTTTATCAGCAAAAGACTCAACAAAGTTCTGATTTACCACTTAATCTGAATGGGATGTTATACATGCAAGGAGTTTTGAAGAGAGCGAAACAAGTGGCTGGCAACACAAGGTCAGGAGAGTCTGGGGGGTGAGGCGACACGTCCACATCCCATCTAAGCTCTGGACATTTCTGACTGGTGATCAGACTTGCCCACGGTCTTGTGTTCTCATGACTGAACACAACTCATTCACGACTGATGAGCTCTGGAAATTTCTGGATGATGGATTCATTCAGACTGTCCAATTTGCCAGCAATCCACAATCAAACTGACTGTTTGGTTCCTTGGTAGAAGCTCAAAAAAGCATACCTTTAAATCCCACTACACTGACAGAATAATCTTGCTCTGATGAATGTCTGCTTTCAATATCATTTGAGGCTAACATCACATCTGGACCAACACCTCTTGCACACCAAGCTGTTGTAAACAATCCACTTCTCAACACCAGTTATAAGCCCCTTCATAAAAGGATCATTTTCCTCATGTTTAATGAATATATTGCAGATATTTATACACACCATCAAATCAGCCTGAGTTCATAAGGAACCCAAAAATTAAACTTGTTTATATATCCTAGCTTCTTCAAGTGGTCGTGAATGCTTGATGGACATTCAATGTTTCTGCAATCTCGTGTCGTGCAACACAGGTTTGACTCAGTGAGTGCCTTTACTCTATCACCATGAACCTTGGTGGAGCTCCCTGACTGAGAGCATCGCGGGGGTCAAAATGACCAGCACAGAATTTCATGAACCATCAGCGGCACTGACATTCTTGTACGTCACTGTCATGGTAAAAAGTATGCAACTTTTCACAAGCTTGACACATGTTCTAACTTGTACAGAAGTAAAACCATAAAATATGGCAAAAATGCAGTTTGGTCTTCCATCTTCAACTTGTAAAATCTCTAAAACTCAATCAAATCACTCAATTTTTTTTAGAATAAAGCTATCTATCAGCTACCAAATGACACAGCTACAACACAGATGTGAGTGACTCTAGCACTTCCAAAGATGAACAAGTGCCATCTGCTACAAAATGTGTCATGACTTTCCTGACAACCCAAAAGAGGGAGAGGCACTGCAAGGAGCACACTGTGGGCTAGAAGAAGGAACATGGTTTGGGGAATGAAGGAAGAAATTTTTCTTAGGATGGGAACAATTACCCAGCTCTATAAACTGATGAAAAGGATCCAATGGGAAAGACACAATTGGTGTCTTAAATGACAGAGAAAGGGACCCTCAGTGAAGACCCCCTCTCAACCTTGAGAGCTTTACTTTCTCAATTAATCTCTTGACTTAAAAAATAATAAATAAATAAACAAACAAACAAGAGGGAAGCCAGGTTCCCTGGGGCAGGCTTATCATCCCAGAGTCTCCCCAACCAGCTAGCACTAGAACTACAGTGCGGTGCCAGAATCCTGCTTCTGCATATGTATGTACAGGGGCTGCAAGCAGCATGAAGCCACCCCACAGACGTGGAGTCAGAGGCTGACAGGCAGCAAGGCAGGCAGCGAGGAGGCGCCATCCAAGGGCTCAAAAGTCTCAGGCAGGCAGCTAAGACGAGCAGCAGAGCGGGGCAACCTTTGATGGAAGAATGCACTGTGTGTTTCTAACAAGAGTAAATTTAATTAGACAAGCGCTAAGTACCTAAGTTTGATTCCCCAGCACCACGTAAGCCAGGTGTGGTGGCGCTCACCCATAATCCCAGCATTTGGGAGGCTGAGACAGGAGGATTGTTTGAGTCCAAAGCAAGCCTGGGCTCCATAGAGACTTCAGGACCACCCTGGGCTATAGAGCCAGATCCTATCTCAAAAAAATAAAAAGACTGAATTTGAAATGTCTTACTATACAAAAAATGATAGGTAACCATGGTGACGAAGATGTTAACAGGCTTGGTTTAGTCACCGCACACAACAGGCGTGGTGGCACACCCCTGGCATCCCCGCTACTCGGAAGGCTAAGACAAGAGGATCTAGAGCCCAAGACCTGCTGGGCATTCAGCAGGGTGACAGGCCATTCCAAAATAGAAGGTTTAAAATGCCTCTGATGTAGCGCAGTGGCAGAGCACTTGTATGAGGCCCAGGGTTCAATGACCCAGCATCTCACAATGGACCCTGGAAGTACATACAATTTGGACAACAGAAATAGTTTTTAAAATGAATTTCACTTTTTTAAGTAAAGGCCAATCATCAGTATGGTAACAGGGATCGCCAGCCCTCTTCAGTTACTCGGCTATCGGTACAAACGAGCTGGATCCACCCAGAGCTGGAGCTGGACCAGGAAAGCACGATGAAGATAACCAGGAAGGCAGGGTTATCCGATGATACACACAGGAGAAAGCGTGGCTTCCGGCTCCACTCCTCTAGCAGGATTACAATGGGAATGTGAAAGGAAGGAAGGCAAAGAACAAAAGAGGAAAGGCAGGAAGTGGGATCAACAGACGGCAGGTCAGCGCGGCCCAAGACTTGCTGGAACAGGAACCCCCAAGAGAAGGTATCACGGGCAGCCAGAGGTGGGACTGCTCACACCGAGACTCACAGAGAGCACACCACCGGCTTCATGAAACAGTCCAGTTGAGGAAGGGCAAGGTGCATGCGGCCGGGCTGGAGGTCTAGCACAGGGAAGGAGAGTCAAGGAATGAGAGGTCAGGGGAATGGACAGAAAATTTGCACAATTTACAAAATAACCTAGAGATAAAGATAATTAGAGTATCTAAAAGGACTAAAGTTCTGAAGGAATAAGGTGGCGTCTCTTGGAGCTGCTCAAGTGATTAACTAGGCAGGACAAGAGGGCTGTATCCAATGACACGAGAGCAGGAGGGAGGGACATAGGGAGAAAGATCTGACAGCTGCGGTGGCAAAGAAGAGCCTGGACCACACCCTGCAGGCCAGCAGCGCCCCCTAGCCAGGGCTCAGAGGAGGGCCACGGTGCCTGCAGGCCAGAAAGATGCAGGGATTCTGCTGAAGGCACAGTGGGGGCAGTTAAGAGCTGGGGACGTCAGAAAAGGACTCACACAGAAAGCCTTCAGGGAGTGAAAGTCCAGGGAATGAGAAAGCCTACCTTCCTATACAAAATATTTTTAATGGCTCGGGAGTTTCTAGCAAGATGTTTATTGAGATTTTACTCTGAATGCCTCTAAGTCCAAACCTCAATCTGGGAAGAACAGATATCTTTGTTCCCGTGGATTTCCTGTAACTGCAATGACACTGAAGGCAGCTGATACTCCAGCACGCTCACTATACACCACGGTCTATTCTAAGCACTGCTCGGGTCAGGTCCCCCACGGCCATGTGAGTATCACGGACATACGAATCATCTTTGTGACGGTGACTTAACAGAGGGCCCTGCTCGGCCTACTGACAGCCCCACAGTCCCTTTGTCATCTGGGGTCCTTGCCCACAGTCCAGAGAGCAAGCCCTTGGATCCAGCGACCACCACAAAGGGCCAGAAGAAGGGGAGCCCAACTCTACCCCTACTTATTTTGATTTGCTGGCTCAAACTCTTTCCCGTCTACTTCGTCCACTGATGCTAATCGAATGTGAGAGGTGGCTCGCAGAAGCTCGTCTGTGTTTTGAAATTGAGTCAGAACACCTTACCAAATAGCTCGTGTGGTGCTCCAGTTCACAGCATAGGTAAAAATAAAGAAAATTGCTGTGGCCCTCTTTTTATAGTGCTAATTGATGTTCTCTCTCAACAGAGCCAAACTGAATCACGACTGAGTCAAAAGGCCGGATGGCGTCCTCTGCCAAGCGGATGGATGACTCGGTGAAGTACTCATGAGGGGTTTTTCCTTTTGTTTTGTTCTGCTGGTGCAGTTAAAGACCCATGCTGGCCGCAGCTCAGTGATGGCGGGGAAAACCATGCGCATGTGCACACAGACAGGAGGTTTCTTTCTGCTTCTGTGGCACGCTGACGTCTCCAGTCCTCAATCAAGTCACTCTCTGAAGTTCAGTCAACACATTATTCAAGCAATTAAGAATACCAAATCACTTTCTACCCTTGAAATCAGAAACAACTGTCAAACCTGACAGTTTCTTGTATCTTAGTCTTTCTTCTACGCTCTCATTTTATACTGAAGACTACAAAAAATTAGCTACTCAGAATATAATAAAAATGCTACAGAATCCTTCTAGTGGGAGAGACATCAAAGTGGGTGTGGAGACGAGGACAAGGACTTTGCCGTGGGGCAGGCCAGGCAGGAACCTGTGAGCTTTCAACCCATGGGAGGAACCAGAGCTACCCAGGACACCCAGGGCGGGCTGCAAGCGGGCCAGAGCAGACTCCCCAAAGGCGGTGGGCATGGTAATTACCCCTGAGGGAAAATCGGGAGCGTGTGTCTGAGCAAAAGAATAAAAAGGCAAAAGACATATTTCTAAATGCAGTATCACAGCATCCGAACTATCGGAAGCCGGCAGGACAGGGCGGAACAGAGCCCCCTTCCCCACAGCAACCATCGCAGTGGCACAAGGCCGAGCTTGGCAGGCACTGCCAGGGGATGATTAGGGGGAATGAATGACACGGGAAAGTGCATTAGTAGCTTTTTGGTAATCGGAGCAATTACTGCTGACGGGCGCTGGGTTGGTGCTAAGCAGAGATTTTCTCACCGGCTCTAATGGCTCCCTGTGGCCCACTTCAGTTCAGCACCGGCTGGGACAACCTGCCAGGGGATGGCCGTGACTGCCGTTTTGCCCCGTAGAAAGCGCTGCTGAAAAGACACTCTGTAAAACAGGGAGTGCAGGGTGGGGTCTCCTACAGAGGAGAACCAAGGTGACTAATTCCATACACCAAAAACTGAACAGAGCGCTCAGCTGTCACCAGGCCCAACATGTTCGCAGCCGGTCCAGCCTGCAGTTCAACACTGGGCAAAGCACCCCATCCCTCGTGGCCAACAGAGCTGCAATGTGAAACTCAGGCAAGGCCGGTCTCCCCCAGCCCAGAAGAATGAAGACTGTGGCCCTCCGTTCAGGTCACGTCAAGCCACATCCCTCAATGCTGGGGGAGGGGAGCCCGGAGACCTCTCATTCACCAGACACACGCGGTATCATTAGTACGACTGTGATGTAAGTCAGCAATGAAAGTTGCGAGTTTGGGTCAAGACCACTAGGTACATTTAGAGAAAAATGCAAAACAATTACAGATGAAGGAATGACCCAGAAAGGGAGAGAGAGGCCTAACCTCGCACTCAGGTTAGCCAGGAAATTAAAGGTTCAAAGAGAAAACCCTAGAAACTAAAAAGAACTCCCCTTCCCACTCCAGAACCCATACGGAGAGCCTGTGTTTCAACCCTGCAACTGCAGGTTGTGGTCAGCCAAGTACTAAGCCACAGAGGAAGACCAGGGAGTACACAAAGGGTCCCAGTGGACCTAAACCATATTCACAGAGGGAGCAGCTTGGCTCCTCAGCCAAGGAGCTTTTATCACCATGAGCCCCAGCAACCGCGGTAGTATGGCAGCAAGAAGTGAGGCCTGGAGCCTGGATTACAGTGTTACAGTGTAAGACCCTACCTCAAAAAAACAAAAAACAAACAAACAAACAAACAAACAAAAACGGAACCTGAGGGTCCACTGGGATCTATACTCCGTGATCACCATAGGCAACTGCAAGACACCAGGCCAGAAAATGGCAGGAGAGCACTCTGGGCTTCTAGCGGCACTGCGGGTAACAGTAAAGAAAGGGCAGATGTGCCCTGCCTGCTGCAGTCTGGGGATGCACAACTGCAGTAGGTCAGTGGCTGTTCCAAGAGCAATCTCACCAGGTGCTCCATAGACTCCTTAGCTTCTGCCTTGAAGACACGGGCACGTGGACAGTCTCAGGCCAGCAGAACTGAGCAGAAGAGAGACCTCGCCCAGTGTTCAGAGTCCCGCCCTACCCCTGGACACAGCCAGCTAATGACCCGAAGAAATTCTCCACCAATGGGAATAGGCTAATTGATGACCAGCCATAAGTCTTCAGAGGGGCAATCCTGATAAGGATACCCAATGGAACAGGGCCCCCACTGCCCAGAGCAGGTACCAGCTCAACAGGGCAACCATGGACTGGGTGGCTCCTTCCACATCTAACTTGCCCTCTTCCTACATTGCTGGGGATCACCTACAACCAAGTCTTTGCTTCAGACTTTTTGAGGAGAAAACAAAGGCTCACGTATAGGAGGAGACTTGTATGCATAAAGAAGGCCTCAGCAAGATCTGGACTACAAAGTGAGCCCATCTCAAAATAAAATGCAAGCTGCTGAAACTACAGCATAAAACAAGCACATGCCATTTATGCAAAATTTTTAGAATAGAGCAATCTATTTCTATGGACAGATAACTGCTTCTGCCAGGAAGGAGGAAGAGGACTGGCGGGTACAACAAAAAGAAAGTGACGGTCAGCTACCTGGGTCCCCAGCGATCCTACCCTCTGGGATTCACCCTCATGTGGAGGCACAGGCCTGCTCCACAACCAAACTTATGCCTGATCATCTATCTATTAGCCCATTCCCCACTGGTGGAGAATTTCCCGGGGTCATTAGCTGGCTGTGTCCAGGAGTAGGGTGGGGACTCCAGTGATGGCAGTCAGGACACCTCATTTCTCACACATAAGACAGCACTGCTTCCACCTTGGGCACACCCTCTTGGGTCACTGCTCCAGAACAAGCCAGAGCCATGCTGTGAGTAGACCTAGCAGGGGTGCATGTGAAGCAAGGCTGTCAGGAGCCACACGGGAGCCCGGGAGCTGGTCTTCAGCACAGGTCACATCAGACCTTCAGAAGATGGGGATATGCTAACAGCTTGACAGCAACTTCATGAAGGCCACTGAGCTAGGGCCACGAGAGAAACCGCTCCTGGACTCCAACCTCACTTGCTGTGTGAAATGACAAACATTTGTGGATTTTAGCACTTAACTTGTGGTGTGACGTCTTCTAATACAGATGATATAAAGGCAATGAGTAATATTTTTAGATTTCAAGAACAGAGAGAAATTTAAGTTGTTCATTTTTCAAATGAAACATTGTTATTTAATAGATTGTCATATTACTATCCATAAAAACACTAACACTAATATATACTAGTAGTTTTGACTTGTCAAAGGTTTAAAAACAAATCAACACTAGGATAAAAGGGAATAAAAGGCTTCAATTCCCTTTTTTCTTAAGAGTAACAAGCACAGCTTTTTTATGTCAGTTCCTAATATGTAGTCATTAATGCAAAATCAAATACATCCCTCTGTGTAATTCAGAACATTATTTTCAAGTATTCACTTCTTTGGTTGGAAATACTAAAACTGCTTTAATATTGCTACATGCCAAGACTACCTCAATTTTCCCCAGGTTTGGTCTCCAGAAATTCACTCATTCATGTATTGGACCACCAGGGCTGATGGCAGGCTCTGGAACACAGAAGGGCACTGCCCAGTCAGGGCGAAATGTTCATGAATGAAGCCCAGCACGTACTCCAACGTGCCACCAGGTTAGTGACTGCGGCACCCACGCCCTCTTCTTTTCATACATCAACTTCTATAATTTAGAAGTACTGGTTTCCCAGACGTAACTCTCCCACCGGTGCAAAAGAAATAATGAGGCTTCCTCACAGCCCTTCAGCCAGCCTCAGAAGAGTTTCTTGGGTGGTGTCAGGGAGATTGAATAGCTTACATGCATAATTTATGTGCAGTGAAAGGCACAAATCTTAAAGATCCGTTTAATGAGCTGTGACAAACACACACGCTGAAGCATGTGTTACTGACATCCAGCGGCAGCCCACTTCCTCTGCCCTTGAAAGTGCCTTCACCCTCTTCTGGTTGATCCCAACCTCCTCTGAGAATCACAGTCGGAGGTGCGTGTCTCCTTGAAGAGCCGGGCCCACTGCGGGGCTTCATAAAGACAAAATCACACAGTATGTACTAGTTGCGTCCGGCTCTTTGCGCTCAGGTCTGAGGTCCCTCCATATTGTTCTGTGCATAAGTGGGTCATTCATTTTAATTACCAAGTTTTTGCTATTCTCCCAGGGACGAACATTTGAGTTGTTTCCAGTGCCTGCCTGATCAATACTCTACTCTGACCATTCTTTCATGAGTTTTTTTTGTGGACATCTATTTTTGTTCCTCTTGGGTAAATACCTAGGGTCACAGCGAGTGCACATCGAGCTGGATACAACCCTGCCAACATGTTTCCCAACATAGCTGCACCATTTACACTCCCACCAGCAATGTATGAGTTCCAGCTGTTCCACATCCTGGTCTGAAGTCTGGGGGGGGTGAGTCATCTTAATCTCAGCCATTCTAGTAGGTGTGCAGGGATCGCATGATGCTCCTCCTTGGTTACAGCGACTCTGTTAAGGTAACTCACATGGCACACAACTCACTCACACTCAGTGTGATCTCGATACATTCTGGTACGCATATTAAATTACTAATTTTTTAAATTATAGTAAAATACACATGCCTAACAAAATTTGCCATTCTGACCATTCACAGGTCTGTAATTCAGTGGTTTCAATAATATCCATGATATTAAAGCAGTGCCACTACCTATTTTCAAAACTTCTTTAATCCCCAAATAAGAAATGTATTAAGTAGCATCTCACTACTCCCTCTCCCCCAAAACCTTGCGACCTCTAGTCTACTTCCTGTCTCTCTCTGAATCTGCCTGTTTTTGGTGCTTCCTCTATACAGAGCCACACAGTACTGCATCTTTCTCGTTCCCTTTGGGTACATAAAAGAGTGGAATGTCTTGGTCACATTCCATGTTTAACTTCCAAGCTGCTTCCTGTGGGGCGGCACTATTTTAATTCCTACCAAGAGTGTAAAACAGATTTCACCAATGTCTCCCATGCCACCAATGGTTGTTACCTACCTTTTCTGAGGGGGGCCAAGAGTAGGAAGTTAAGCATCATCCTAAAGGGTGTTAAATGATACCTTGGGGCTGGGGGATGGCTCAGAGGTTAAGCTAAGTACCTGAGTTAATTCCTCAGCACCACATAAGCCAGGTGTGGTGGTGCAGGGCTGTAATCCCAGCACTCGGGAGTCTGAGACAGGACGACTGCCCTGAGTCCAAGGTCAGCCAGGGCTCCACAGTGAATTCAGGACCAGCCTGGGCTACAGAGCGAGACCCAGTCTCAACAACAACAAAAAAAGATACCTCAATGTGGTTTTATTACAGTCACATTGCTCCTACTGACTGCTGATTCTGAGTACCTGATCATACACTTATTGGCAATGGTAGAGCACATGAGATTTTTGTCCTATCTGTGTTGTACATGATGCTGGGCAGTGAACCTAGAGCCTCACACATAATAGACAAGCACTCTACCACTGAGCTACATGACTAGCATTTAAGTTTTTTTTTAACTGGATTGTCCGTTTATTTAGTTACAGAAATACTTCCTGCATAATAAAGTTTTTTATGAAGTAAATGTACTGCAAACACTTTAAATTTGTGGCTTGCCTTTTGATCTTCTCAACAGTGTCTCCTGATGAGTTTTTAACTTTGATGAAGTCTGATCTGCTACCGCCAGTAATCTTCTTATATAACTAGTGTCATCTGCGTGTTGGGTAAGAAATGTTTGCCCACATAGTCACGGTCACAAAGATAGTCTCTTAAATTTTCTCCAAAACACTTCACACAGTTTTGGCTTTTATATTTCCATCTATAATCCATGATGAAAATATTTTTGTGGATGGTGTGTGGTGTGGGTTAAGGTTCAGTTTATTCCAATGACATGACATCTCATTGGTCCAAGCATTTGTGTATCGAAAAAGAAATGTTCTTACATTAATTTTGGTGTGGAGTTTACAAATACTTTGCAAATGAACCGGACCTGGAAATGGCCTCAACAGTTCCCTCCCGCTATTCAGCATGCAATGAAAAGGGCAGGACCCGTTACTAACCACGAAAGGACAAAGACTAAAAAGTGCCTTTAACCTAGATGCAATAAGCTTAAGAAGTCAGGTAGCAAGTTGAATTTCAACACTTTACAGGAATCTCCTTAGAAAAGAATCAAGCAGAAATCCTGTGATTTACAATAACTCAAAAAGAATGAGGTATGGTGGTGCACATCTGCAACCCCAGTGCTCTGGGGGGTGAGGAGGGAGGATCTTGAATTCAAGCTCAGCCCGGGCCACTTAGCAATTTAGTGAGACATGCCCCAAAACTTAAAAATAAAATATTTTAATTTAAAGGCTGGAATGTAGCTCAGTGCAAAAGACCTGGGTTCAAGTTCCAGGGTGGCAAATAAATTTTTTTTAATTTAAAAGCAATATGTGAATCTAAGAACACAACACATGACAGCAGAAGATATGTAGGAAAGAAGCAAAAAAGTAAAAGGAAGGTTAGGAGAGATGTGTCAAGCCAGTCTGTGGAGGACCAAGGGAAATCACAGAAAGGTACCGGCGAGACTGGGAGAGTACAGTGGGAGATTTAAGAGATGCGGGTGTGACTGGAGTCCCACAAGCAAAGAGGGAGGGACAGCCAGCAGAGAAACAATGGCTGAGGAATTCCCCAACTGGTGAAAGACATCAAATTCAAGAAACACTAACCTAACAGGACAACTACAAAAAGCCAAACATCCTGCCCTCACAGGTCTTCCTTTCCGGAAGGCGGCAGAGACTACATGAGATGCTTTAAATAATGAAATCATACAGGAAGTTAAAATGGACTGCATGCCTTTAAGACTAACTGAGCCTTTAAAGTAAAAGGGCTCAGAAGCACGAGGAGAAATGCTACTGAACAAGATGCACAGCTGGGGTGGGGGCCAGAAACGCTTTGACTAAGCATGGGGCAAAGAGAAAAGATATGCCAAGCTGAGAGGTTTAGGAAAAAGAGGTATTGTCTATGTGAGCAAAAAAAAAAAAAATACACACACACACACACACACACACACACACACACACGTCAACCAAACAAAATGAGTCGCAATGCAAATAGCGGCAGCTCCCCAGGAACTTGCTAAGCATCTACCATGATCAGCCGCTGCACACCAGACAGGATGCAGCCAATCGGTTATGTTTATTTTTTTCAAGTTTATTTAGCAAATCAAGAATCAATGAGGTATCAGTTCAAACACACGAGTTTGCAGAAAACAATTTCAAATATTACATTAGTTCATGAATTCTCAAAAGCCAGAAAATCCCCTTCCCTACAGAAGAAAAGAAATCACAAAGTAATTACGCCAACGCAAAAAGTCCATAATTGCACTGTCTCAAGAATGAAGCCACTGTCCCAATGTGGTTACTGCACACTTAACATGTAACTAATGCAACTAAGGACTGAAGGATCAACTTGACACACACACATACATACATGCATGCATACACACACACACACACACACACACACACACACACACACACACACACTTTTTTTGAGAGAAGGTCTCACTCTATAGTCCAGGCTGGTCTTGAGCTACATAAGTAGCCCAGGCTAGCTTGGAACACAGAGCAACCCTCCTACCTCAGCCTCTGAAGTGCTGGTATTACAGGTATGTGCCATCATGCCTGGCTTAAGTGGTGCTGAAGAACAGAACCCAGGGCCTTGTGCTTGCTAGGCAAGAGCTTTAACTGATGATCTATGCCCAGCCCTTTACTTTCTTGTAGTTAATGTGAATTCAAATAGAGACACAGCCAGTGGCCACTGAGAGCTACAGGAGAGCAAGGCTTGTCTACTCTCTGAGTAAGATGCTAAAGTTTAAGAAATAAAAACTCCTGAAGGCCAAGGCCACAATTTTTAACTTAATTACTTTGCTCTGGAAAGGATTTATCATGATTTGCAATGGCACAAAGCAGAGGGAAAAACTACCTACTAAATAAATGTGAAACCTACCAATATCTACATTAAATAAATACATGAGAAAAATTATCATCCACAGAGAAAAACAAATACATGAGAAGAATTATCCACAGATAAAAAGTAGCTGAGAAAAATCTTGATTTTATGACCATTAGCAATTATTTAACAAATTTTAGTGACTAAAATATCACTGGAGTATTATGGAATGTTTGATAGAGCATGAAATATTTAGACAGTATTCATAATTTATGTCTAATTAGCAAATTACACCAAAATATAGTGACTTAAACAACATTACTGATCTCTACCACACAGGTGGGAGGGGCAGAAATGAGAACTGCTCAGGGCCTTCCTGGAGGTGGCACTCAGGGCAGGAGATCTGACTGGGACCAAGCAGCCACTCCCAAGATAGCTCATCAGTGGCTCCCAGCAGCACTCCTGGTCCTTGACACAGCTGTCTGCAGACAGATGCCGAGGGTCCTCCTGCACGGCAGCCAATGTGGCAGACAGACCCATCAGAGAGCAAAGAAGTCGCAACACCTTTTCGTGACCTGGTCTGAGTCACATACACTGTCCCTTCTGCCAGACTCCACTCTTTAGAATCAAGTCACTAAGTCCAGCCCTCTCCTGGGCGTAAACTGACCTCCCAAGTCAAAGAACTGGGAGCATATTTTTAAATCACCTTAACAGGATATGACTTTCCTCTCACTTGAGCGTCGCTAAATGTTGGAATGAGACCCTGGGATCCATTCTCTCTCTCCAGAAATCTCAAATTTATTAATTACTGATACAGTTTGGATATGGAGTATCCCCAAAAAGCCTCATGTATTTGGAACTGTGTGTTATAGGGCAACTCAGCTTGGCTGGACCTGGGGGGTACTTGGGGTTTGACCTGAAGAGATTGTATCAACTTGAGATTGGGGATTTGCCCAAAGCAGAGTTTTCAGGTGTTCCTTACTCACTTGTGGACCAGGAAAGGAGGGAAGGACACCCACCATGTTGAGGGTGTGAGGCAACTGGAAGCTCTGCACTAAGTAAAGGAAGAAGAAACATCGTTGCAGCTTCTATTGGGAAAGTTCATGGGCTTTGTTCCCGGCTGGGAGGAGGCCCCTTCTCTGCCAGATACCTCCGCAGGCGCCAGCTGCTCCATGAATGGAATACAAGTGTGAGGGACCTTCTGAAACTCTGAAATAAATCTTCTCTCCCTTAAACTGCAGACGCTGGGTATCCTGTCACAGCAACAAATAAGTAACTACAACAATTATCATCTTCCTGGAACAGCTTCAACTGTTCCCAATAAGGCAAGAGATTAGACACAATTTGGCTCCTGCTCCTTTACAGCCCAGCTATTTCTTAAGAGCAGGCCCTAAATAAGTGGCATCCACTGTGCATAAACCACTGTGCAATGCATGGAATACCACAGATTCTCCATTAACTCAGCAAAGCAATCATTATCACCCCATTCTCAAGACGGGAAATCAGGAAGCCAGAGACAAAGTCCGATGCATACCTGCATTTACACAGTTCCAAAAGCCACTGCTCTCCCTGTGATGCGTTTTTGTGAGCCACCAGACAGAAGCTCGTCTTAAGGCATCCAAGGTTCTCTGAAGGTCCACAAAGCCCAGTAATTCCAGCATTCCTCTTGACCCACGAGGCTCAGAGCTGCTCGCTCCCTCTCCTTACTCTGGTTTCCGGTCTGCTGTTTCATTTTGCTCCCAGCAGGTCTCATCCAGTGCCTGGCCCCTCGGCCCATCCTCCCCCAGGGTCCACCTGCATTCCTGTCTCTGCCAGACATCAGCCCTAGGCCCACCCAAAGACATTCCTGCCCCTGCCACCAAAGGTCAAGGGCAAACATACCCTGGCAAGGATCCCTGACAGTGGGATCCTCTAAAAGCCAAACCCCAGGAGAACCCTGGTGATCTGCCCAAAGACGCAGGGACACACAGTGGCAGAAATGGGACCAAAGCCTGTGCTCAGAGCCCATCAAGAGCTACCCAGACCACCACACAACCCTCTCACTCCAGAACCTGCCGCCAGCTCACTATCTCTGCTCTCCAAGCTCCGCCTAGAACAAGGACAGCACCCCAGAACCTGGGAAGCGCTCTCAGCTCTTTACCCCGCTCCAACAATCAACCGGTCCTGGAGTCCTGTCAAGCTCAATTCCACACATTTCACAGTGCTCACCCTGTCTGTCCCCACAGCAGCCTCACCCGGGCCTTTTTTCACTTGGGCTTCTACAGCTTTCATGTGTGTGTTTGCCCATGTGTGTATGCATGTTTTACAGGGGACCAAGCCCAGGGCCTTCACACTTAGCTACGTGCCCACCCCTTTTTACCTTGAGACAAGGTCTCATTACATGACTAAGTTGCCCAGGTTGGGCTGCAACTTGTAGTGCTTCTGCCTCGCCTCAACCTCCCAAAGTGGAGGGATTACAGGCCTGTTCCACCAGGCCTGGCTTTCAATTGTTGTTTTGTTTTGTTTTAACTGAGGATCCAGCCCAGGGCTTTCAGCAGCTCCACTGAACCCACTGTGACTGGAGGTAAGCAAACTGCTCAAAATGAGTGCCTGGCTTTAAAAAAAAAAAGGGGGGGTGAGGGGGGCTGAGCTAAACACTGAGCTAAATCTCCAGCTCTTTTCCATGTTTTTATTTTGAAAGTGTCTCTTTACATAGCTAAGATGCCAAAGCTGGGCTCCAACTTGGAATCCTCCTGCCTCAGCCTCCCAGAAGGCGAGGATTACAGGCCTGCACCACCATGCCTGGTTTGCAATAGCTTCTTAAAGATCTTGCCTCTAGCTTCCCGTTCCATTCCCTAGGATGGAAACCACAAAAATCTAATAGGATAATCTTATTTCCACGTGACTCCCTTTATTAAAAAAACTCAATGGCTCCCCATAATTTGCCTCATGACAGGCCAACTCGAGACGAGTTTTGCCAACTGGCTCAGGGCCTTGGACTTCCTCAAACTGGATACAGAAAGGCCAAGTGTTCTTTCCACGTCTCCTCTGGACCAGACACCTGACGTGCGGGGCTCCACGTGATCCGCCCCCGCAGCTCTGCAAAGTCACTCCATGTTCCCTCTGCAGAAACCGTTCTCTCCCGGCAGCCCTCTCATCTGTCACTCAGCAGCTGCAGCCACCATCCCGCCCTTCCATCCAGCTCCATCCAGCTCCGTCTGCACACCCGCACCTGCTCCCCGGAAGTACGGCCCTCCACATGACTCCTTACACAGTGACTCCCTGACAGGCTGGTGAAAGGGATCTTGTTACCGTCACTCATCTCTGTTCCCTCCGCCCAGCAAAGAACCTGTTTCACTGAAGGTGCTCAACCGGTGGTTGATGACTGGGTTTGGGATCCCAAGCGGTGCAGATTCACCTAAGCTTCAAATCAACCAACATATGTAAGGGTATCATAGAACACGTCAGTACCTTCCTGCACCTTGTCAAATGCCCACGCAGCTGGGGCGGGGCCTTCAGCAGCTCCGCAGATCCACCTGTGACGGGAGGCAGGGGGAGTGCTCAGAATGAGCGCCTGGCTTTAAAAAAAGGGCATGTGTAGTGACCACTGCGCCTGACCCAAGCCTACATCTTCTTTTTTTTATTTTTTTGGTACTGCCCAAGGCCTTCACACGGAACTTACGTCCCACTTCTCATTTCTGATTTCAAGACCGAGCCTCATGAAGTCACAAAGTTGGCCGGGCTGGGGCTCCAACCTGCGATCCCCCGGCCTCAGCCTCCTAGAGCGCTGGGATTACCAGCCTGCGACACCAGGCCTTTCTCTGCACGCCGCCGGGATGGTCCGCCACCTCGGTTCCCTACCGGAGAGGGCCGGGCCTTCCCGGCTGCGTCGGCCTAACACCTGCAGCTGCTCGGGGTGACAACGGCAGCTGCCATTTCCCCTGCGCAGTTAGTCCCCCCCGGCGCTCCAGCGGCAACAGGGCTCCCGGCGGAGGCGCCACAGGCCGGGGAACAAAAGAACCGCGTCCGACCGGCACGGGCCGCGGGCTGCGCACGCTCCGCTTCCCGTGTCTCTCCGCACGTGATCCCGCGGCGGCCGCCGTTATGTCACCCGCGCTCCGTTCCACGCTTACGCCGGCCCCGAAGGCCCGGACAGCCGGCCCCGGTCGGCGGCGTCTCGGGCATCTTCTCCTTCCCCCCCCGGCGACGACAGGCGCGAGGCCAGCGCCGCCGCCCAGCGGGCGACCAGGCCTGTCCCGCCGCGTCCCCGCGGCACGCACCCGCGCCACCGCCCCGGCCAGTTACCGGTTGCGCTGCTCCTTGAAGAGCGCCGTGAGGGCGCGCAGGGCCTCCAGGTCCTGGATGGGCGTCGGCACCATGACGCCCGACAGCCGGGCCGGAGGAGGCCTGGGCGCCGCCATCTTGCCGCTCGCGCCGGCGGAGGAGGCGGAGGAGGAGGGAGAGCGGGAGAGGGGCCGCAGCAGATGAGGGCAGGAGCTGAGGGCGGCCGCACAGCCCGAGCGCTGTCCCGGGAAGGCGCAAGGAAGCGGCCGGGGCGGGCGCGGCGGCGGGGGCGGCGGGGGCGGAAGTCCCGCCCGAGGGGAGGGGGCGGCGGCGGAAGTGCCCGAGGGTCGTCCGAGAGGGCCGTCGGGGCCAACGGGGGCCGCCAGCAGGGGAGGATGAGCGGGGCGGAGGGGCGCCCAGGACTGAGGCACACCCTGGGGTGGGGTCTCCTGTGGGAGGGGGCAAGGGACGCAGGCTCCCGCAGAAGAGGGGATGTGGGACAGATGTGTCCCCTGGGGTGAGGAGGTTGATAGGCCGGGGTTTGGGGTCTTCGGACAGGTGCACCCCTAAGGAAAGATGCCCAATGAAGTAGTACCAAGGAATGCGGTAGGGATTCTGTCTTGAGGCAGGCGTCATGGCCAAGATCCCCACCCTAAGGAGGGACCTGTGGGTGAGGGCTCTTTGGAAGGAAAGGGGCACTTGGAAGTGGAAGATGTGCCCAAGGACAGGAGACCGCAGGAGGGGCAGGAAGGAACAGGAGACAGGCAGACTCTCCTGAGAAGGCTGAAGACATGGATCTTGCTTTTTTTTTTTTTTGGGGGGGGGGGGCGGGCAGGTACTAGTGATTGCACCCAGGGCTTTTTCACTAAGCTATTTCCCCAGCTCGGATTCTTTCTTTCTTTCTTTCTTTCTTTCTTTCTTTCTTTCTTTCTTTCTTTCTTTCTTTCGAGACCTGATCTCCCTAAATTGGCCAGGCTGGTCTTGAACTTGCAATCCTTCTGCTCCAGCATCCCCGAGTGCTGGGATTACAGGCATACACCATCACCCCCAGAATGGTTCTGCTTTTTAAATAGGTGAATCAGTGTCCCCAAACCCCAAAATGGAACGTTCTGTCATCCACCATCTGGCAAGTCTTAGACCCTGAAAGCTCAGTTCACAAATCTTATGTATCAACTCCAGCTCATGTGCCAGGCACTCAATACAGGGTGAGAATATGCTGTTCTAGCTCATCAAGGCTTTGAAACACACTTAGAAATGCTACATTCTACAGCAGACAGGTAAGAAGTATTGTCTTTCTACAGAAGACAGATATACTTTAGAAGCCAGGCAAGACTTCTCTGCCTGGTGTCGATAACCCTCATGTGTTCTTGCCACTACCTTTACTTAATTGTCCCATACGAGTCTATGCTTTCCTTAAGAATCATTGTCAAGGGGCTGGAGGCAGAACTCTGTGATCAAAGCTCTTCCCTAGCGTGTGCAAAGCCCTAGGCTCACTTCCCCAGCACCACATAAAAATCAGCTGGGTGTGGTGAAGCACACGTGTAATCCCAGCACTCGGGAGGCTGAGGCAGGACTGCCTTGAGTTCAAGGCCAGCCTAGGCTATTTAGTGATCCCAGGACCAAGCTGGACTACTGAACAAGACTTTATCTCAGAAAAAAAAAAAAAATCCTTGTCAACCCCTCACCAAGACGTAGCTCCCATCCTGAAGGAACTCACACTACTAAGAGATGCAAGTCAGGCCGGGTGGCACAGTCTGCAAACCCAGCACTTTGGGAGGCTGAGGCAGGTGGATCACAAATTCAAGCCCAGCCTGGGCAACTTAGTAATTGAGTGAAACTTCATCTCAATAGCAAAAATGGGCTGGAAATGTAGTTTAGAGTGAAGACTCTGGGCTTGATCCCCACTACTACCAAAAAAGAGAGAAAAAGAATGAAAGAAAACATAATTACGTCCAGTTACCTGCTGTGATACAACACCATATGCATTGTTGTGCAGCAGCTTATAAATACTTAAGTATGGGGCTGGAGCCCAGCTCAGAGGTTAAAGCACTTTCCTGACAAGCTCGAAGCCCTCAGTGTTATTCCCCAGCAGCGCATAAACCAGGCAGGGCAGTGCACACCTGCACTCCCAGCATTCCATGAGGCCGAGGGAGGAAGGCCATATTTGGAGCCTGATGTGGGCAATTTAGCAAGTCTGGGTCAAAAAACAAAACAAAACAAAACAAAAAAACACGTTTTCCTAAGTGAGGATTAGAGGCATAGCTCAGCAGTTAAAGCACTTGTCTAACAAGCACAAGGCCCTGGTTCAGTTCCCCAGCACCATCTAAACCAGGCATGGTGGCACACACCTGGAATCTGAATATTCAGGAGGCTGAGGCAGAAGGATTGCAGTAAGTTTGAGGCCAGCCTGGACTATACAGTGAGATCAAGACCAGCCTGGACTACAGAGTGGGACCCTGCCTCAATAGAAACTTTAAATATAACCTTCTATGTTCCAGCTGGGGACTAGGAGTATTTTTACTGTGGCACTTTTGACATTCTTTGCTAAATAAAATTTAATGACACAGCGAACACCACAGGAGTGTGCAGGGGAAATGAGCCCTACGTAAGCAAGTTTCTTGGGATGTCCTCAGTCCTTCCTCATTTCACTGGCTGAGGTCCAATCATGCCATGTACCTGCTAGGTGCCAGGCTTAGGTCAGGACGATTCAAAATGTTTAAGGGCCTTCAGCTAGGAGGGTAAAACGTCCCAGTATTTTCCCTTGAGGAACAAAGGAAAGTCCCCTGTGCTCATTGGCATACATGGAAGTTGTAAACCTTAAATTTTTTTATTCTCAGTTGTAAAACAAAACTACTCTGAATGGTCCAGAAAACCGTGCCCCAGATCCCCACCTCGCAGTGCTGGGATGGAGTCCAGAGCCTTTGCACTGAGCTCTGTCCCCAGTCCTTTTTGTACATTTTCTCTTGTGAGACAGCCTCGCTAAACCACTGAGTTGCCCGAACAGGGCTAGAACTCAAGATCCTCCTGCCTCGTCCTCCCAAGTGCTGGCATGACAGCCAGCACCACCTGCCCAGAGTCACATTTCTCACCTGGAATGCTGCAATCGCTCTCTACCGGCCTTCCTCACACTGTGCATCCTTTAAAATCTGCCAACACTAGGCTCAACCCCTCTTCCCGAATCTCCGTGTCCATCAGAGTAAAAGCCAAAGCTCTTCCAGTGGAAAATCCCCTAAATGCATTCTTCTTCCCTCTGGCCCGCTCCACGGCGCCTGGTGTCCCTCCCTCTTCCGTCCGTGGTGGTGCGGTCACACTGACCTCCCTGCTGTGCTGCAGTGGAGAGGTTACCCTCCTGCCCCACGACGGTGCACATGTTTTTTCCTTGCCATAGAACACCTCCTCCCAGGTTCTGTAAGACTGCCTTCCACTAGCTGCTCAAAAACACACCTTCTCTCGGCTCCTCTCTCTCCCCTGACAGTCTAACAATGTTGCACAGTCAGCCCTCAACTTCCTGAGTGCAGTTTTCCTTCTGCCTCAGCCTCCCAAGTAGGTGGACCTATAGGCAAATGTCACCACGCTGGCTCAAATGAGCTCTTAATGAGCTTCCCTGATCACTCTATGTGGCTTCCCAAAGATTGCCATACATGTTTTAAAAATCAAAAATATATTTAAACACAATATAAAATTTTGTTTGCTCAGGTTGGGGGACTAGGCCACCAGTTACAGTGCTTGCCTAGCAAGCAAAAGCCTGAGTCTGATTCCCCAGTACCACATAAGCCGGGGTTGGTGGTGTGCACCTGTAATCCCAGCACTTGAGGCTGAGGCAGGAGGACTGCCACGTGTTTGTGGCCTGCGTAGCTACATAATGAATTCAAGATCAACCTAGACTACAGAGTAAGACCCTATCTCAAAAAAAAAAAAATTTGTTTGCTTACGATTAATTTGTCATATCTAAAGTGAAACTAAGGCTAGGAGAAAAATTGTGCGATCACTAAATTCAGTGTAAGGGTGTCCCAAAAGTTGCCGTGCAGAGGAAATATTACTAAATCCTCAGAACATCCTGTACTTAAAGCTGAACACATGACCCAAATTCCTTATTCCCTGGGATCTTTCTCCATAGCGCTTAATACTTTCTGTGTTACAGAGTGCAGGTTGCTTATTGTTTCTTACCTGTTTGGGGTTTTTTTGTTTTGTTTTGTTTTGTTTTGTTTTGAGACAGGGTCTCACTCTGTAATCCAGGCTGGTCCTGAGCTCACTATGTAGTCCAGCCTGGCCTCAAGTTCACGGCAATCCTCCTGCCTCAGCCTCCCAGGTACTGTGATTACAGGCGTGCACCACCACATTCTGCTTATGTGGGATTGGGGAATCGAACTCTGACCACCACTCAGCTATTCCTCATGGAATAATGGGTAATGCTTGCCATTTTTCTTTTCTTTTTAAAGTTTATTACTATTATCACTATTTTGGTGCTGAGGATTCAAACTGGGGTCCTCACCATGAGCTATATTCCTCACCCTTTTTTATTTGGAAATAGGGTCTTAGTAAGTTGCTGAGGCATGGCTCAAACTTGAGATCCTCCTGCCTCAGCTTCTCAAGAGTGTTGAGACTGCAGGCATGCAGCATCATGCCTGGATTTTAATTTTATTTTTTACGTTACAATTTAGCGGATAGTTTTGTGCATGTCTCATGGACTGTATTATAAAGGTGAAAATAGTCATCAGCTACCGGAAGTTCTGGGCCTATCCAGGGATTATAGAAACATTTATGAATGATACAACGTAACAGTTCCAAAAGGGATATATAAAGAGGTAAGGAACTGAAGCAGGAAAGAAAGATAACTTGGGAAAATGGTTTAGGCTACGTTCTATTTACATGAGAGGCAGGCAAGCAAAAAGTGAAAGTGCATTCAAGAAAATCAAGCATAACCGTTGACTCCAGAGCAGTAAGTTGTACATATGAATTTTACCAAACATGGAGAAAAGATATATTGATAATCCCTGTCTTATGCAAGAAGTTTCAGACAATGGAAAAAGTATCCCTTTTGGGAATCACAGGCCATGTGCTAAATGAAATCAAAAATCTCCCGGTCACTCAGCTGATGCAGGCAGCCAGCACACTTGGGGAGGAGGGGTGAAGGGACAGAAACCAACAGAATGGTACTGCACTTAGATAAGTGGCAGACACCAGTGTTAAAGTTTGGATCTGAACGTCCCCAAAAGCCTTGTGTTTGGATGGTCATTCAATCATGAGGGCTCATCAATTGGTTTCCTGGGCTTTTAAGAGGTGGAGCCTCATCAGAAGGGGTTGATCAGGGAGGCTTGACCCAGGAGAGGCAGGTCACTGGGACATGACCTGGAAGGACTTACATTACCTATGCCCTTTTTCTTGCACTCTACTTCCTGTCCACCATGGGATGAACCGCTTTTGTCCAGCGAGGCCCTCTACCACTGCAAGCCGCCCTGTGAATACACTGAGACCTCCTGAAACTGTGAGCTAGAATAAATCTTTCCACCTTTAAGTTGAGGGAATTGAGTACTGTGTCCCAGCAATGGAAGAAGTAGCAGAGACACACTGAAAATCATCTTCAGCAGAAGATGTTATCCTAGCCATCCAACTACTCCTATGAATAATTCTGAATTGCAGTGAACACACACACACACACACACACACACACACACACAGGAATTCCAAAGCCACAATACAGCAGCAGAAGAGACACTCAACAGAAACCCATACACAAGGACTTGAGATCTGGTATTACAAGACACAGGCAAATGACATAACATGTTCACTGTGCCCAAAGAAGAAACCATGATCCCAAAGCTTAGCCAAGGAATTGCGTGACAGAAAGTGAAACGGGATTTAACAGCAGAAAGAAAAAGGAATTCTGGAACTCAACAAGAGGACCATGCAGAAGACGAGCTCAATGGATGGAACTAATGGAGAGAATGAATGAAGTAGAAGATGTTTCAGGAGAAATCATCCAGCATGAAGAAATAAAAACCTGAAAATGCAGAATTAAGACACAGCAAGTAGCCTAGGAAAGTCTAACCCGTGTATCCTGTAGTCCAGGAAGAGAGGAATGGGACAGAAGTGACACTTAGATTCCCAGCCTCAGGTTCAAGAAGCTCAGTAAATGCAGAGTAGAAAGAACAAACAGCACATCAAAGGACAAAGAGCATATGATAAGAAGCCAGAGAAAAACAAAGTTTATTTTTAAAGGTGGGAGAATTTGAGTAGGCTGCATTCCCTACAGAAACACTGAGAACCAAAATAGTGACAGGCTATCTCCTGTGTCCCTACAACTAACTGCCAAGAGACCAACCCTAAAGGAACAAGAGCGTGAGTTGATTCAGGCATGGTGGTGCACACCTGTAATCCAGGCTACTCAGGAGGCAGAGACAGGAGGGCTCCGTGCTAACAGGATGCAACCCTGTCTCAAAAAAAAAAAAAAAGTATGACTTGGAGAAGCCCAGATGGAAGATGAGAGATGCAGAAAGGAACAGAGGTCGATGAAAATTAGCTCACCCGAACACTTAGCCTCCTCAAAACGATCGGCCAAAGTGTAAAACGATAACAAAGCCACAATGACTCATACAGTCTAAAACACACATGATTAAAGTGAGCTATGTGTATGCACAGATCGGCCAGAGTGAAACCCGCTCATCTGCATGACCATCTGCACTAAGAAAAAAATGTGGAAAAAGCAAGCTGGCTGCAGTGACAATGGAGGCCACCAGGCTGCTTTCATACAACGCGTGATCTCTGAGTACCGCAGCCCAGGGACTGTGGATGGAGTGCTGTTACCCACTCGTCTTAGTTACTTGTTTGTTGCTGTGACAGATATGCACAATATGCACAAATGAGAGGAAGAAAGTTGATTTTAGCTCAGTTTCAGAAGGTCATGGTCTGTACGTGAGGAGCATACGCCCTTCTAGATCCTGGCCCAGGGATTCGCCCCTTTTGGGTCCAGGCTCAGGGTTCTGCCCCTTCCAGATTTAAGCCACTAATCTAACACGAGCCTGTAATCTATAATCTGCCACACAGCTGTCTTCCACCACACACCTACAATCCACCACACGCCCACAATCCGCCCCTCCAGACCAGCCCCACATCTCATGGTTCCATAGATAATCCACAACGTCCAAACGCGGCTTTTGGGGAACACTCCAGATCCAAACCACAGCAGCTCCCTGCCCTAGTGTCCGTTCCCCTTTCTGCTTTTCTCTTGTCTCATAATGGTCTCCCTTCGACTCTCACATCTTTGGATTTCACGTAGTAGGGAGGACATAGGGTACTTGCGTTTCCGAATCTGCCTTATTCTGCTCAAATTGATGATTCTCCATCCATCCTTTTTTGGCAAATGAAAAAAATTCATTCTTCTTTAAGGCTTTGTAATGCTTCAGGGGGTACAGATACCCCATTTTCTCGATTTGTTCATCTGTCGAGACCCACCCAGGTTGGTTCCATGTCCTGGCTACTGTATATTGTGTCGCCAGGGTCATCAGTCTACCTGTAGCCGGGAGACCTGTCCAAGGCTAGGACCCAAGCTCTGGCTGTCTTTCGAAGGCCATTTCTGTCCTAGAAGACTGACAGGCCCCAGAGATACCCCCACTGCTGTCCCCCTTGGGCCTCAGCCATGCAGTCCCGGGAACTCCCTACGTAGTCCTGGTCCTTGCTCCCACTGGGAGTGAGACTCTTGCTGGTGATGGCATCCAGAGGCAGCAAGGGCGAGCACACCCGCCTTGACGCGGTGGAGGTATATCCTCTAGCATGAGTGGCCAGCAAGTAAGGACGGAAGGCCGTTAACACTCTCCCCAGCTGTCAGCTGGATTGGATTAGGAGACTTCAGAAGCAGCAGCTGGAACACAAAGACACTGACCTCATCTGTGTGTTAGCAAAGGGGCCCCAACCCCGGGGGCTGCAGACCAGGGTCTGTGGCCTTGAAAGGACCAGGCCACAGGGACAGAGGAGCTGGCGCAGGCGCGTGGTGAGCGCAGCCCGCCTCCTGTGGGTCGCTCCTGCCAGAGGCGGACCTTCACTCCCCCTGCCCCTCAGCAACTGAGCTCCAATCGTCTACTGCAGAACAAGTGTGCACCCTCCACCAGGAGAAAGGTCTTCAACTAAAGCAGTCCCAGGTGTCCCACAGGCTGGGGACTGCTGTATTAACCCACTGGTGAGCTCAGAGGTCACCGGGCCATTAGGACACAGGGCCTTGGGAGAAGAGGTGGGTCACGTGAGGCATCACCTAGGGGACGGTTATCTGGTTCCTGGCCCCTTTCTCTGGGTATTTCAAACTGGCTTTTCTTCCTGAAGCCACGAGTAACCCGTTTCATCCACGGAACCATGATGTCTCCGCCCTGGGGATGGGAGGGTCAGCCATCCAGGGGCTGCCACCTTGAACACCAGGGTCTCGCTCCGTATGCAGCCCGGGCTGGTCCTGAACTCGCTATGGAGCCCAGGCTGGACTTGGACTCACGGCAGTCCTCCTGCCTCAGCCTCCCAAGTGCTGGGATTACAGGTGTGTGCCACTACACCCAGTTGATGTGGCGCTGGAAAACCAAACCCAGGGCCTGATGCTTTCTAGGCAAGGGCTTTAATCGCTGAACTACACTCCCACCCCAATCTCCTCCTTTAAGTTGAATGTCAGGCATTTATTTTGTCCTCGTGACAAACACAGTGTACTTGCCCTCCTGTGGCCAAGCTCGGTCCCCATGCCAGTCTGCTGTGCGGCACTGTCCTTGAGCCCTGCTTCCTCTGCTGGCTCTCCCACAGTCTGTGGTTACCTCCCGTAGCCATCTGTGTCCTTGTCTGTCTGACCTTCTATGGCATAAGCTTCCCGGCTTCTCTGTGTGGTTGCCTGTTACATCCTGGCACCAAGCTAGGGCCGGGCTCTGAGACCCATGTTTGAGTGCCCCCGCCTCCCTGGAGCACTCACTGGCTGTGGACCTGGGCACAGGCCACCCCCTCTCACAGGGCCTCTGTTCCGTATCTGCAAAATGGGACCCAGGGAGAGCTGGCTCTGGATGAGGAGAAACACCTGGACAGAGCCTTCTGAGGGTGGGAACAGAGAAAATGCCCCGGTAGGTTGGAGGGAACTGAGCCGAGGGCATCTGTGCCCACCCTGTCCTGGTCCCTGTCCCTGTGAGCCCAGGGTAAAGCCATCTGTGTGGGGAGAGGTTGCAGCTTTGGGAGAGATGCTGAGGGAGGTGGCAGGGCGTGTGGGGAGCAACAGATGCTGCTGCCACCTGCCACAGAGTGCCACAGCTGCCAGGCACCAGCATCCCTGTGGGCTCTCTCCCCAGGGTGCACAGAGGCTGGGGTGGGGGCGCAGAGAAAGGTATCCCTAAACCCCTGGCTGGAGTCCGCCAGAAGGCTGAGGCTGGCTCCTTGGGGTGCTGGTGACATAGCTGCGGTGCCGTCCCGTGTGGCAGGAGGTGGGAGCCGGCGCCCATGGGAGAGCACCGCAGCCACATCAGGACGAGGTCAGGGGCGCTGGCAGCCGGGGGCGGGACAGGACAGGCAGCCTCGGAAGCTGTGGCCAGCGAGTGGGATCCTCGGTGGAGGGCCGCTGGAACCGCCCGGGCGATGACAGGGCCCGCGTGGGCGGCGGAGGTGCGGGAAGGGGAGCGGAGCTGGGCCCGCAGCAGGCCTCGCGTGCTCGTGACTCACCCAGCAGCCCCTCTGCCCACCAGCCCGCCTCCCTCTCAGGTCCCACCCTCCCGGTCTCCACCAGGAAACCTTCCGCAAACAGAACTGATTTCTTTATGCCAAGCCCTCCCCTTTTCTCACGGCCCTGTCATCGCCTTCCCAGCACCCCCATGTTCAAGTCCCTGTCCTCCGCCTCACGCTGGCCCTCCTGTTGCGGATCCCAAGAATTCCTTTGCTGCCCCCACCTCCCCTCTTTCTTGGCACGCTGGAGACGGCACCCAGGGCTTGGCACAGGCTGGGCGAGGGCTCACCTCTGATCCGCACCTGCAGCTGACCCCGGAACCTTCACACTGAGCTGCAGTCCCCAGCTCATTTTTATTCTGATTTCAAGACAAGGTCTCACCCACCTGCTGAGCTGCCCAGGCTGGGCTCACACTGGTGGTCCTCCTGCCTCAGCCTCCCAGAGGGCTGGGATGACAGGCCTGCGCCCCTAGGCCCAGCCCCCGTAACATTTCTAAGCTACGGGCCTTTCTTCTGATTTCAGAACCAAAACCTTGAGCAGGTACCGGCATTACAGACCTCAGCAGAAGGCTGGGGAGTCACTGGGTCCACGGTGGGCAGGGAGTAGGGGAGACAGGCCAGAGAAACCCTCAGAGGAGACGCAAGTGGTACAGCTTTGTGGCCACACAGACGTGGGCTCGGGGCCTGGCTCTCCATCCTGGCCGGGGGGGCCCAGGCCTGCCACACCAGCCTCAGCAAGTCCAGGAAAACAACCCCTACCGGCCACAATTCGCCACGGATGGACCGACACCCAGCAGGACTGTAGTTGCCCCTTAGCTAGGGCGGGGAAGGGCCAAGACCCCAGCGGATGCACATGGACAGTGCCAGAGCCCTGCGTGCTGTGTTTCTCCCTATACACTTCCGAGGAACTTAAATTTTTGTTTGTTTGCTTTTTTTTTTGAGACAGGGTCTCACTCTGGGTCCCACGCTGGTCCTGAACTCATGATGGAGCCCAGGCTGGCCTTGGACTCAGCAATCCTCTGTCTCAGCCTCCCGAGTGCTGGGATCACAGGCATGCGCCACCACGCCCAGCTTACATGGTGCTGGGGAATCGAACTCGGGTACTTCGCGCCTGACTTAGCACTTGCTAAGCCGTTCCTCCAGCCCCAAGATTTAATTCTAAAGTCCCGTAAGAAATTAACAGTAACTAATACTATAATAGAGCCATTATAACAGTATATTGTCACAGAAGTTATGCAAATACAGCCTGTTTCTCTTTACTTCTTCTTCTTCTTCTTTTTTCTTTAGAGACAGGTCTCGCCAAGTCACTGAGTAGCCCTGGCTTGGCTTGAATTCGGGATCGGGGAGCTGTGGCAGCACTCTGGGAGGCTGAGGCAAGAGGATCACACATCTGAGCCCAGCCTGGGCAACTCAGTGACTTAGTGAGACCCTCTCTCAAAAATTAGACTGGGTATGTAGCTCACGGTGAAGGCCCTGGGCTTGATCCCCACTATCACACACACACACAAAAAAAAAACAAAACAAAACAAAACACGAACACACAGTGGGAAACCGCTCCCTAAGGTGCTAGTGTATTGCACCCCCAGGAAGCCTGTCTGTGCAGAGAGTGTTTGAGGAGCTCTGCAGTCAAGCTGTCCATGTCTACGGTCCTGCCTTGGGCACGGCCTGCTGGCCATGTAACCCGGGGCATGTCGTGCAAACATCATGTGCCTCAGGGTGTGCAGGCCGGATGGGGCCAGATGGTGTCAGTGTGAGCGCCCAGCCAAGAGCCAGGGCTGCTCACGGGGCGGGGTCTGGTGCATGGCTGGTGCTCAGTATGCTGTCTGGCGCCATCACCAGATCTCTCATGGTCACCTCGGGTTACAGTCGAGATCTACAATGTCCCTTCAAATTCTCGGAAGGTGACTGGACCACGAGGACACCGTGCTCATCGGTGGGTTCACCCACGGATGTATCATGTCCTGGCGGGAGACGGGTGTGGGCGGGGAGGGTGCGCTCTGGCCCTCAGTTTCTCCTTCGTCAGCTTCCTGGCTGCCTGGGTGAGCAGCAGTCCTCCACCGGGCCCCGCCGCCCAGCCATCCTGCCTTGGTGTCAACCCACCTAGGACAGAATCCTCTGAAACTGTGAGCCACCGCAAACCTCTGCTCCCCTGAGTTTTGAGTTTTAGAATTATGTCCCAGGAAGTGCAAAGTAACTAAGACAGCCCGTGACCTAAAAACTGCCACGTGCCCTCTGCCTAATGTGCATAGCCGTGTCTGTCCTCTGCTCCCTCGGGAAGGTCACACAACTTAATGATGTGGGCTGGACAACCTCAAGGGTGGACATGCCTTTGGGATGCTGCTCCAACCCTCATGGGTTTCCCAACCCCATTTTCTGTTACTTTTTTTTGGGGGGGTGGGGGGGCAATATAGGGCTTTCCCAAAAGGCCACATCAACAACCCTCTTTTATTTTTTTAATTTTGAGACAGGGTCTCTCTAAGTCACCAACTGACCCAGGCTGACCTTGAACTTGGAACCCTGCTGCCTCAGCCTCCCCGAGTGCTGGGATTATAGAAATTATTTCGGTTACTTTTATACCACACACAACCCTACGACCACAGGCTGCTCCACCATCACAGTGACACCCAGAAAAAAAATGTTAAGTAATTGATGGGTTGGTTATTCTTTTAAAACCTAGGCTTCTGGGAAAGGACATGTTTGCACACAACCTGGGATGCCAGGAAGTAAGGCTTGGGGCGGGAGGGGCTGGAGGCTCCCGGGACTCCTGGCTACCCCTCTGCAGCCCCAAGGCCCTCCCCTCCTTGTAGGCAGCTCTGCCTTGACTCCAAACCATACCACTGGCCCCGCTGGCACAGCTGCATCCGGAAGGCCCTCTCCCCCTCCCCATGCCAGACAAGGGAGCCTGCCATGGTACCAGTCTGTGCAGCCAGCCCCTGGGCTGGTCCCCTTGCACCCAGCCTGAATTTATGCCCTAGGTGGCACACAGCTTCTTCTTCCTTTCCCTTCCTTTATTATCTATTTATTTTGAGATGTGGTCTCATTCTGTATTCTAGGCTGACCCTGAACTCACGGCAATCCTCCTGCCTGTCTTCCAGATTCTGGGATTATAGGTGTGCACCACTATGCCTGGTTGATGTAGGGCTGGGGAATTAACCCAGGGCGTTGCGCTGGCTAGGCAAGAGCTATAACCACTGAGCTATGTTCCCAGCTCCTACTTTATGATTAATCTTTTGTTTTTGTTTGAATGTTTCTCTCTCTCTCTCTCTCTCTCTCTCTCTCTCTCTCTCTCTCTCTCTCACTGGGTACTGGGGATAAAACCCTGGGCCTTCACATTGAGCTACATCCTCAGCCTTTTTTTAATAACTTTTGTTTTTTAAATTATTTTTTTAAAAAAAGTTTTTATTTTGTTGTTGTTGTTGTTTTTTGTTTTTGAGACACAGTCTTGAGTCACTAAGTGGCCCAGGTTGGTTTCAACCATGCGATCCTCCTGCCTCAGCCTCAGCTGGGATAACGGGCCTGCACCACCATTTCCGGCTTTGAATGTTTCTCTTTCAGCGATCTGGGTCTAAATTTCTTCCTTCTCGGGCCAACGCGCCAGGCTCCGCAGCTCTCTCCGGTAGAGAACTCGGACAAGCGTGCGCTGCAGGCACACGGGAAGCGCCGATCCCAGGCACCTGCCGGCCGTCATCTGAGAGCCCAGAGTGCCACCTGGTGGCCACGGGGGGGAACGCATGTGCAGAAAAAGCAGACGTAGGCTCGGGTCAGCGAGCAGAACCCGGGCCGGCGCTCAGCTCCTGGTGGCTCTGGTTCTGGGTCCCTTCTCGGGTCAGACACCCTTTGGAGGACCCGAGCAACTGTCAGCAGGCAGGGGGAGGGGCCTTCTGCCCACGGCTCTGCGGGTGTCATCTTGGCGTGCCACATCCCCACCAGGCACCCTCCTGCCTCTGTCCCTGTGCCTTCAGGTGGCACACGCCCAGAACCACCTGTCAGAGGAGAGGGCCCCCACCCTGCTAGGGCTCAACCGTGTGCGATACCGACACTGTAGCCACCCCGAGCTGAGCTTATCAAAACCGGCTTCCTAACCAGGCTTAGGGGTGCAGACTTGTAATCCCAGGACTCGGGGAGGCTGAGGCAAGAAGATGGTGAGCTTGAGCTCAGCCTGGGCAACTTAGAGAGACCCTGTCTCAACATCACAGCTAGGGCTGGGGCCATGGCTTAGCAGTCAGAGCACCTGTCTAGCAAGCCCAAGGCTCTGGAGTCCCTAGCAGTCAGAGCACCTGTCTAGCAAGCCCAAGGCTCTGGAGTCCCCGGCACCACATAAACCAAGGCGCGGAGGTGCATGTTGTAATCCCAGCACTCAGGAAGCTGGGGCAGGAGGATGGATGTGTGTTTGAGGCCAGCCTGGCTACCTAGTGAGTTCAAAACCAGCCATGGGCTACGGAGCAAGACGCTGCCTCAAAAACAAACAAAATAAAAACTAAGAACCAGACCAGGTATGTAGCTCAATGTGTAGGTTTTCGGTTGGATCCCCAGCACCAAAACAAACAAACAAACCAACCCAAAAAGAACAAAAAAGCCCAAAAACCCCACTTCCCTGTGATTTCCACCACTTGCTCTGGTTCGGCCTCCTGAAGGCAGCCGGTAATCGGTGTCCCTTGTGTGAAGCCCAAGCAGCCGCTGCCGTCCTTTGGAGAGCTGCCCTGGATGCTCTTTAGAGCCCTGGTTCCCGCAGGACCATTCTGCAGCCCTGGGGACGCTCTCGCCAAGTCCGGCAGGCTTTTGTAGTCGCAGCTGCGGGAGGGAGGTGACTGCTGCCACCCAGTGGGCAGGGGCCAGTGGTGCACAGAACCGCATGAGCCCAGCGCAGACTCCACACACACACGCTGGGGCCCCAAGGTCCGTGGGGCTGCGGGCCAGGAGACCCTCCTGCTTCTCCTGTGACATCTGAAACCCTGGTTCCTTTCAGACTGCACTTCAGCGGTCCCCTTTCTGTGGTCACATGGCTCACAACTCCAGGTCTGGCCTGGGGGGCATCACAGGCTCCGGGATGCTGGACCTCTCCCGGCGACTCAAACGTGGCCATGTGACTGGGATGGCCTTAGTCAGCGCTGGGGACAAAGAGCCATGCACACACAATTGACTAAAAATATCCAGCACCTGGAAACTGTGGGATCAACATCACGCACACCCAAACTGTGTCTAGCGAGCATTCCTATCGGATGGGTTCAGTTTTAATTACTCTTAGGTAAATATAAGGACTTTTTTGGGGGAGCCACTTCTTTTAACAAAGAAATGGTGTGAGCCTGTCAAAGCCCTCCCAAGCTGCGGAACAAAGGAAAAAGATTCCTATCCAGTCAGATGGGAAAGGCCCAGCCCGGGCCTAATGCTGTCGAGGAGGGAGGGCTTTGTCCTCTTGACACTACAGACTCATTTTCTCGAGCTCGGGTTTCCCGGGGAAGATTTTTAGGAAGTGTCACGATACCCGTTCATTGTGGGAGAAGCGGCTGCTTGACTCCTGGCGAGGCAATCAGAGGCAGAGATCAGATCCGCTGCTGCAGTGGTGGGGCGGCTGGAGAACGCCTGGTTACCTCGGGAAGGAGTCTGCAACTTTAACCCGGACCTCAGCAGCCAAGGCTGCCCGCTGCGTGTGTGCACGTGTACGTGTGTGTGTGTGTGTGAGCGTGTGTGTTTGCATGCAGGTTTCAGCACCGGAGCGTGGTGTCGGCACCCACAGCAGACTCCCGAAGGAGTGCAGATACTGTTTTTCGTTTATAAACTGAGGAAGTGCTGGGAATTACAATTCCTTTCTCCACCTTCTTTCCTCCTTCCCGGCCTTTCCTCCCTCTGCTCTCTCTCTCTCTCTCTCTCTCTCTCTCTCTCTCTCTCTCTCTCTCTCTCTGTCTTCCTTTTTTCTTGTTTTTTCCTTTGTTGGTGCCAGGGACCCACCCCAGGCCCCACATGTGCTTGGCTACACGAAGCTCAGTGTGTGCGGCCCCACCGGGTTCCTGAACCTTCTCTTTCGTCAGCCCCTCGGGTCGTGAGAACATGAAACTCTCACAGAAACTGTGGCTCCCCCTTGTGCCTTCAGGGTTTGACTGCACAGCAGACCACGGAAACTGAAAAAGCAAGGAGCTTTGGGGGCCAAGCCACACCAGGCCGAGCTGAGGTGCCGAGGAGGAGACCCAGTGAGGCCCCGTTCCGGGCTGGTTGCTCACTCCGGGGAGCAGGCGCGCCTGGAAAGTCGGGCTGTATTGTAAATCACCTTTCCAGCGAGATGACGGAGCTCAGTGCCCTTGCCTCGGGGAACCGGTCCAATTTGTCAGTTAGATTCCGCCTCTGCAGACCAGCGAGCCTGAGCTTGCTGTGGGGGGCTGCGGGGAGCCCAAGATGGAATGTGGGCACCCATCCTTCCCTTGGCCAGCTGCCTGTCCCCAAGTCACAGACCCTGTGCGGACACACCTAGGAGCCTGTGAAACACAGGGCTCAGGTGAGCATGGGGGCGTGCATCTGTGTAGCCCCAGCTACGCAGGAGGCTGAGGCAGGAGGATCTCAAGTTTGAGACCAGCCTGAGCAACTTAGCAAGACTCTTCCTCCACATAAATTTAAAAAAAAAAAAAAGAGCTAGTGATCTAGCTCAGCATGAAGGCCCTGGGCTCCATCTCTGGTTCCAGAAAAGATAATAAAAGAGAAGCTGAGCTGGGCTACTGGAAATACAAGTGCCAGGCTGGGGCCACCGGCGTCCCCCTGCAGCCCTCTGGGACAGAGAGGCGCCCCTCTGCCTCCAGGATGCAGATGGCCGGGAGGGGAGCAGGAGGCTGCCATATTCTTCTCCAAGCCCAAGAGTCCACCATCCACGGAAGCTGGCTGCCACTGGGGCTGGCCCCTCCCGAACCCCAACAGGACCTCCTGGTGTGGTCCCCACATTGGAGGGTCCCCAGCGTGAACCCGCCCTGAGCCCAGGTGCAGCGACCCCCGGATGCCCACTCCCGGGGGGAGGAGGGTCAGGACGAAGCCAGGCCTGCAGGACCTAGCACGAAGTCCACCCCCACACTGGCACTGGTGGGCCACGCCTCCAGAGACAGCTGCAGGGAAGAGTAAGCCGAGGGTCGTCTCTCCCTGAAACCGTCCCTGCATCTCCTGCCCCGCACGCCTCAAAGGCGCTGGGCCTGTCCCTGTCTCCTAAACCGGCGCTACGCACCTTAAGAACCATTTCCAGCTGGGCCTGGCTGTGCAGGCCGGTCATCCCAGCACTCTGGGAGGCTGAGGCAGGAGGAGCCCAACTTTGAGCCTAGCCCGGGCAACTTGATGACTTGATGAGACCCTGTCTCAAAATTAAGGATACAGCTAAGTGCAAAGGCCGTGGGCTCAATCTCCAACTCCCCCCCAAAAAAAGTCACCCCCTTTGAGAAGTTTCCTCAGCTCCCTGCCCCCTGCCCCTTCTCAGGATTAACTGTCGCAGCCTCCACCCTCTGACCTCACTGGCTGCCCTTGCTCAGGGCTGTGGTTTTACCCACTTCCCTTATGACCCCACCTTCCTGCGGGACTGAACTTTGTCAATCAACAAACGTTTATTCGTCCCCTCCCGTGGCTGGCATGGCAATGCAGGCACTGGGCGTTCCTCACCTTGGGTTCCAGGGCTCTGAGCAAGAACAAAGGAAACACAGCCAGGCAAGTGATGGCCGGCCGAAAGGGAGGGGCGTGCAGGGCGGGCGGGCGCCCCTCCTGCGGGCCCAGGCTCAGGAGGAGCCGGGGCACGCAGTACCAAGGCTGGGGTCTGGGAAACAAACAGCCATGTGGCCGGCAGCATGCTGCAGGGACCTTAGCAAGGCGCACCCAGCCCCTCCTTTGCACAGCGCTCCCCGCGGCCTTCGCAGGAGCTCCTGTGGAGGAGGAAACGGGACCACAGAGAGGTTGAGCAATGGTCACACAGGTCACACAGCAAGGCAGGCCAGCTCCGGGAAGCTGGTGCAGGCTCACCCTCACAGGACAGGGCCGGCCTCTCTCTCTCTCTCTCTCTCTCTCTCTCTCTCTCTCTCTCTCTCTCTCTCTCTCTCTCTCTGGTCTTGGAGATCAGGTTCAGGGCCTTCACACTGACCTACAACCCCAGCTCATTTTTATTTTTGATTTTGAGACAGGATCTCACTAAGTTGCTAAGATGCCAAGGCTGGGCTGGAACTTGTGATCCTCCTGTCCCAGCCTCCCCCAGTGCCAGGATGACAGGCCCATGCCACCAACCCCGCGGAGAGGGCTCACCTGTCACCTCATGCTCCCTGATGCAGTGACCACGGCCCCTTTTCGGACGGGAGGGAGGTACCTATGGAAGCGGTCCCGGTCTAGAATCAGGGCGCAGGGCAAACGGCCCAGGGGCGACCCAGCAGGGACAGCTACTATCTCACCACTGCGAACCTCTGCAGTGACCCCAGGGCTCAGGGGTGGGGGTTCACCTGAGGAAAACAAAGTCACTCCTCGTGCTGGCCCTGGCGCACTAGGCAGGCAGCCGCTCAGAATGCGGCCGTGCTAGCCTCGCCCTGGCCAGCCTGGGCGGCCTGGGTTTGCAGCCAGGCACACTGCAGGCCAGCTCCCGGCCCTTCCAGTCACCTAGCATCTGATGGCATCTGCAGCCAGGTCCTGGCCCTACCCCTGGCCACGGCTCCCCCAAAACACACACCGTCGTGGCCAGACGATGTGACTCGCCTCTATGGCTTCTGTTTATCACAAGAAAATGTGAGCCAGGCCTGGTGGCACAGGCCTGTCATCCCAGCACTCTGGGAGGCTGAGGCAGGAGGATCCCAAATTCAATCCCAGCCTCGGGCAACTCAGCAACTTGGTGAGAACCTGTCTCAAGTAAAGTACAAAATTAAAAAAAAAAGAGCCAGTGATGTAGCTTAGTGCAAAAGCCCTGGGCTCAATCCCCCACTACCATGCGTGGGCATGCACACACACGCACACACATGCGCGCGCGCACACACACACACACACACACACACACACACACACACACACATGGTGGCTTTGCATTGAAGTCAGATCTTCATGCATTTTCTGCTCTCCGGGCAACCACAGCCGCCAATTTAAAAACCCCACACTCACACAGCGCCCGGACACTGGCTTCCCGCGCGGGTCCCACCATTCCCTTTGATCCGTTAAGACGGGAGCACAGGCCCGTCCAGGCCCGGAGCGTGGGGCGGGAGGCCCAGCTGCCCGTGAAGTGGCCGTCCGAGTGTTTGCTCTGCGATGAAAGAAAATCCTCGGGCGCTGGAAGGAAGGAGGCACATGTGCGCCTCTCCAGACGCCATCCGCGAGGACGTGGGAGAATTAATGATTGACCCGAGCCCCGCAGGCCTGTTTGCTTTGCTGTGCTCCTCCATCGTCTCCCTAGCAACCTGGACGGCGGGCCGGACCCCGCCCCCCCCCACCCTCACCCCCGAGTTCAAGGGCAGCCCTCAGGGACGGCAGACAGTCAGCGCGGGCTTTTTTTTTTTCAATGTTTGCCAACGGGAAAACGATAAAGTGGTCGCTTCTAAAGGAGCCATTTTCTTCCTCCCCGTCCTTCCGGGGGCCGCAGAGACGGGGCCTCCGAGACGCGGCTGTGTCAACACGCAAGTCCTTCGCATCCGGCTCCGCGCGCCCTGACCGTCACCAAACCGCACAGCTTTCAGCACAGTGCTGTGTGTCTACGTGCGGACGCACATGCACGCGCAAGCACACGCACATGCATGCACGCACGTGCACGCACATGCACCTGCATGTATGCACACATGCAATGCAATGCATGCACTTGTGAAACATGCATGCACACATATGCACACACATGCGCACACACACATGCATGTACACATGCACGCACAAGCACGTGCCCGTGACTTCTACCCAGGAACACACTGACTCACTCTCTCCATTGATGCTAAAGATTTATTCCTTATTTACGCATTTAGCTGGTCCTGGGATCAAGCCTGGGGCCTTCGCATTGAGCTGCATCCCCAGCCCTTTTTAAAATTTTGATTTTGAGACAGGGTCTCACTACATCACTCAATGGCCCAGGCTGAGCTCAAATTTGCGATCCTCCTGACTCAGCCTCCCCCCAGAGTGCTGGGATTACAGGACCGCACCACCAGGCCTGGCGATGCTGAAGACTTCCATCATCTTACCGCCCACGTCCAGAGCCATACATAGCCTCAGAAAGTGTTCGCCATTGGCAGGTGAAGGTGGAAAGTTCTGGATTTGCCCAGTCAGAAAACCCATTTCTTCACAATTGTTCAGATAGAGTCAAATTTCCTTGGTGTGAATACTTACAAAGGCATCTGGTTAGACAGAGAAATGAGGCTGGGAATACAGTGACTATGGCGGATTAAGACTCACGCCCAGCTCGGCAGCCCATCCTTGATCTGCCACAGCTGCGGAGAGCGGATTACTCTTGTAAGAGGATTTTGTAATTTTCCTTTTGGGGAATGAGGAAGAAAAGAAAGGAAAGCAGGCTCAGCAAGGGAAATTTACTTGCTCAGAAAGGAAAAAAAAAAAGCCTAACATGTTTTCCAACAAGTGGAAAATGCATTTCTACCAATATCAAGGAACATCTTTTTCTCTCGTTGCAGTGCAAGGTTAGATCCTGGGGCCTTTGGACTATGCTACGCCACCAGCCGGTTTCAATTATTGATTTTGAGACAGAGTCTCGCTAAGCTGCTCAATTGCCCAGCTTGAGATCCTCCTGCCTCAGCTTCCCAAAAGGCTGGGATGACAGGGCTGGGCCACTAGGCCCAGCTGGGTGGTGTCTTCTTCCTGCAGTAGCTGCCCTCTGCCGGGTCTGGGGCAGCGAGGCGAGGACGGCTGGAGGGAGGGAGCTTGCTCACTGATCCCACCAAAATGGGGTCCCAGGAGGACAAGACGCACCCTGGGGCTTCAGTACAGTCTCTGTCTTGTGGAACTGGTATCCAGCTAGCAATGAAGTGGGGTGCGGGTGCCAAAGAGGGGTTTCGGGTGGCCCGAGGCCATTTCCCAACACAGAGGTTTGAGCAGGGACTCGTCAGGTGAGCAGGTCTGGGGAAAAGACATAGTTCTATTGCAATTTTGGATTCTAAAGCCATCACTTTCCTCTGCATCACAAAAGTTTCCTAGAAGCAAACCAAACTTGCTAGCGTTAGCTGCCCTGCCCATAATTCTGGTTTTGTTTTTTGTTTGCTGTTTGTTTTGTGGCACTGGGATTGAGCTCAGGACCTTCACGTTGAACTACAGCCTATTTATTTACTTTAATCTTTTTCTCTTTTTGAGGCAGTCTTGCTTCATAGCCCAGGCTGGTCCTGATCTCACTATGGAGCCCAGGCTGGCCTCAACTCACGGCAATTCTCCTGCCTCAGCTTCCCAAATACAGGGGTTACAGGAGTGTACCACCATGCCTGGCTTTTTAACTTTTAATGTATACAGAGGGTCTTACTAAATCTCTAAGTTGCCCAGGCTGTGCTCAAACTTGCGATCCTCCTGAGTGGAGAGATGATAGGCCTGAGCCTCCGGGCCCTGCAAGATCTCTTCCTTAGGTGCCCATCTGTGGGCCTGCTGGGAGCATTTGGAATCCGATGGTTGGGTCTCCAGCCCCAGCTTTCCTCTTCCAAGGTCATACTATGGTGAAGGACATGAACTTGGAAGTGGCCCACTTTGCTGCTTGGCAGGTGCCCTGTTTTCTGAGCCTCGTGGGGAACCTGGAGGTTTTCTGCTGGGAACTTCAGAACCTCCACTGGCGGGGGTGGCTGGGTTGGTCTGGAGCCAACGCCACAAAAAAGCACCAGAATTTTCCACTCAGCCCCTGCTTGTCTAAAACCTGAGCCAGATTTTGAAGGCCTGGTACCTTTCTGAGCCCAGCTTGACCTGTGTGTTTGTAGGGCAACCTGAGACCCACCAGTCTCCTCGCTCATCCTCTCGGGTTTTCCAGTAAAAAATGTGACCCATTTCTTTTTATAGACCATTCCCAAAACTGGACTACGGGCCTGTGACTCGGTGCCTGGCAAGCGACCAGGGAAGAAAGCTGGCTTCAGCGAGGGCCGGGAACCCTGCCACACACTCCTCCTTGCCCGGCTCTCCCTGCCCTTTTCCCACCTGATGACCTGCCACAGAGCTGATCAGGGATGTGGTGCCTGATGGCATGCCCTGCATCCGCTGGGAGTCCCCATGTCTCCACCACTGCATGGAATTGCAAGGGAAACAGATGTCAAGCTGCTCAGTAAACGGGGTCTCCTGGTCTGCCTGCCGGTCGCTGGGTTGGGTTCAACTTGTGAAAAGAGAGCCCTTTAAACACGACCATGGCTCCCAGTGCCACATGTGCAGAGGGTCACTGGGCCCTGGGGACAGACAGCCGAGTCTGCTGAGAGCTCACAGGTGCTGGAGCCTGGCACAGTGGCCCCGGCCCAGCCCCGTACCCTCAGGGGATCTCACTGTTTTCCTTGGGAATTATTTTATGGCATCTTTTCCCATTTTCTTCTTTTTCCTTCTTGCAGTACTGGGGATCAAGCTCAGTGGCTTTGCATTGAGTTTTATTCCCAACCCATTTTAAATTTTTTGATTTCAAGATAGAGTCTAACCAAGCTGCTGTGACTGCACTCGAACTCATGATCCTCCTGCCTGTACCTCCCAGAGGGCTGGGGCCCAGCCCTTGTCCCTTGTCCTGTCTTGGTTTGTATGATTTAATATTTTCCAGGCCCACCCCGCCCTCCACACCCCAGGGGCTTTTTAGGACAGAACAATAGGACAGCATTCTTGCTGGGTGTTTGCGGTTAGCTCACAATCCCGGGCTCTATCAGTTAGGAAAATAAACACCGCCCCAGCCCCTGCCCTGTAGAGGGGGCGCAGGCCGCATGGTGCCGCTTTTCCCACTCTTGTGCTGGTGGCAGGGAATCACTTTCACAGTGTGGGAGTGTGGCTAACCAGAGGAAAACTAGACACGCTGTCCCTGGACCCATGGAGAAAGGACAGATGGGACACTCTGGTGAGGTGGGAGGGAACGAGTGGCTACAGTGTGCCCCCGTGGGCCATGGCCCAAATCGCGGCTTGCTCAGTGGCTACAGTGTGACCGGCGGGCCATGGCCCAAGTCGGGGCTCCTGCTCCCTCCTCAGCTTGGCGCTTACTTCCCTCCTCATCCTCTTCTGCCGCTACCTTTCTGGCAACACGCTGATCCTTTGTTCCTCACTCTGTTCACCACGCAGAGGCCAGGATTCTCGCCTGTTCCGGCCTGTTACTTTCTCACAGCATTCTGTTCTTGTTTCCAGAATGCAGGGTCTTCTCCGGGCTCCGTAAGCACCGCCTCAGATGTCTGTAGGGTTGGCATTTTTGCTGATGTCGCTGTTTTTGCCCATTCTTCAATTCCGACTCACGCCCGAGATTCTTCTGTCTCCTTTCTCTCAGGAGCTGTTTCTCACGTTCGTAACGAGTCACGGAAAGCGCAGGGCTTTGGTTTGGAGAATGGACAGCTGCTCCTCGGTGTCAGCATGTGTGAGGGTCATCCTGGCTGCTGGGTTCTCAGTGAGCCACTGGCTGCCCGGGCTGCAAATGAACTTTGGAATTCATCTCAAGAAAGCAGTGTTGAAATCTTCCTCTACCCATGTGGCTGTGTGAGTGGGCGTGCCACTAAACCCACATACACTTGTATTTCCTGCCTAGCAGTGTCTGAGTCCCTGACCCTCGTCCACTGGTCTTTGTAGCAACCTATGGGACAGCCACGGGGCTTGACCATGACCTCCGCCACTCGCCACTCATCCGACCGCACCCAGGGGGCCCCAAGGACCCCGAGACCTCTGAGCAGTCCACGCCCACGAAGGCTCTTGCACACGGCTCGCTTCCTCGGCCTGCAGCACAGGCCTCCCAGGCTCCGCCCTGCCACTCGGATCCAGCATTCGCTCTTCCCAATTGCATTGACCTCATTTGCATGTGGCTTTTTCATTCTAAGCCCCCAACCGAAGGGCCCTGTTGCTAGGGCAACACGAGAGCCAGGCTTGCCCGTCCCTGTGTCCCTGGCTCCCTGGCTACTAGGAAGACCTGGCATTTGGTGGCGAAATTCCTCTGTGCTCTTGGTCCCCTGGGGGAGGCAAACAGTGGCCATTCCTCCTGTCCCTCACCGGGGTTGCGGTGACCTCTGCATCCCCACAATCATGATTTTTCCTGGCTAACGCCCTGTCCAGCGCCGTGGCCCCAGGGACCGCAGTGCCTGCTTTCACACCCCACCCAGCCTCTGTGACCTGGGCCACAGCCCACCAGTCACACCGAGGGGCACCTGAGATCTGTTGCGCAGAGTCGGACAGCCACTGTCCCTGCCCGCCCCAAGGCCCTTGCAGTGACTGTGCCAGTGACACTATGAGCCACTGCAGGGAGCGGCCATCACAAAAGGTGGCTGGGTTCAAGTTAGCAATCCTCCTGCCTCAGCCTCCCAGTGCTGGGATTACAAGTCTGCACTCCTGGGTGGGGCTACAGTCCAATTGCTTCTGTTTTGTTTTCTCTGGTCTACACTCCCACCCTAAGGTGGGAGGGCTGAGCTGATGCCTGGGCCAGCACCCGCTCTTCTGTTTACTAGGGGGGGTGAATGCCACGAGACCTGGGCCTTAGTTGCCTTATTTGTTGAATAGAAATTTAAAGAAATAATCTGCTTGTTGTGAGGACGAGGGGCAGTGTTGTGGTTTGGATCTAGGGTGTCCTGTGGATACTGTGCACTGTTGAGAGGCGGGACCTGGCTGGAAGGGGCGATGCGTGGGGCTCACGCTGGAGGGGCAGGTGCTGGCTCCACCCTTCCTCCCAACTGGGCCCTGCTTGCCATGCGCCAGGAGCTCCGTCCCCAGCTCCTGTTCTGCCCCCATGTGGTTCCCCCATTTCCTAGCCGGCCCCTGTGAACAGACTGGGGCCTTCTCAAACTGTGAGCTACAATAAGTCTTTCCTCCCTAAGTTGTGGATGTGAAGTATTTAGTCACAGGGATGAAAAAGTCACTAAGACAGACAGAGTGTGTGGATGTCTATAGGAGCCCAGGGTGGTGACTTCTGCAAACCACTCAGAAGCGAAGTGTTACATGCCTGTCATCCCGTGTTATGTGGGAGGCTGAAGCAGAGGAGGGCCCAGAAGTCCAAGGCTGGCTCAGGGTAACACAGACCTCTTCTCAAACAAACAAACAAACAAAATGGAACCAGACCTAGTGGCACAGGCCTCTAATCTCACCCCTCTGGGAGGCTGAAGCAGGAGGATGGCAAGTTCAAGGCCAGTCTGGACAATGTAGCCACTTAGACCCCATCTCAAAATCAAAAGCTAAAAAATGGCCTGGAGATGTAGCACAGTGTGAAGGCCTTGGCTGGATCTCTAGTACCACAAAAAGGAAGGAAGGAAAGAAAGAAAGAAAGAGAGAGAGAGAGGAAGGCAGGAAGGAAGGAACAAAGGAGAGAAGGAAGGAAGGAAGGAAGGAAGGAAGGAAGGAAGGAAGGAAGGACGGACGACTGATTGGTCTGCGAGTGCTGCTGGGTGGTGCAGCACCTACTAGCCCTTGAGGAGTCCTGGGTTGGATCCCTAGAGCCACAGCAAAACAAAAGAAAAACCCCCAAGTATTCGGGAAGTACTAAAGGCTTAATAGTGGGCTAGGTACAAGGGGAAAAAGCAGAATCTTTTCTCAAAAGGATTCAAAACAGGACCAAAGGCAGGACTCGGCTCATCCCAGCACCTGGGCCTCGCGGGTCTGCAAACGGCTGGCCACCCTTGCACAGTGGCACCCCAAATCTACCAACACCCAGAAACCTCTGCCTGGTGGCCATGCCCACCGCGGCATCTCTCGGGCCTGTCCCATCCTGGTCCCCACTTGCCAAAGGTGACTCAGAGGGGCAGGACATCGGCTGGTCCTGCCTGCCCGTCTTGGCTGGATTTGGGATTGAAGAGCCGGACAGAAACAAGGGGACTGTTTCCCACTCCAGGGAGAGAGGGTCCCGGAAGATGGGGGTGTGGGGGGAGAGGGGAGAATCCATCAAAGGAACAGACACAGGTCAGGAAGCGGCTGGCCCAGAGAGTGGTTGTGTCCCTGTCCTAGATGCGCTCACCGCCTGGTGGTGGCGACACACCTTACACAGATAACAGGCTCACCCATTGTTGCCAAGGATGGTAAGTTCTAGAAGGAAGAACAAGATGAAAATGATGCACAGTGCCTACAAAGCGGGCCAGAGGCACGACCTTTTCTTTCTTTCACTCCTTCTTGTGGTGCTGCTGGGGATGGAACCCAGGGCCTTTGCACTGCCATACGTCCCCAGCCCACTTTGGGGGGTTTGATCTTGAAAGTGGGTCTTCTTATGACACTAAATTGCTCAGGCTGGGTTTGACACTAATTTGCTCAGGCGCAGGGCAGATGGCACAGCTTCTCAAGGAGTATGTAAGTGTCGAGTGGACATTAGCCAGGCTGTCCACATAGCAGACAGGGGACAGCGTGTGAGGACTCCCACAGTGGGGAAAGTTGGGAGGCTGGAGAAAGGCTAATGACCTTGGGGAGGCCAGAGCCTGGAGGGGGGCGGGTGCCAGCGGTTCTCCATTTCCCCAGGCGGCTTCCATAGCTACAGCGCACGAAGAGGATGGCTGGGTGGCCAGTTTTGGCCCCTCTGTGTCTGTCTGCAAGGCTGAGCGAATCGACTTCGCCTCCCAGGATGGGGCTCTGGCTGGGGAAAGATGGGCAGGCCCGGGTGGCCCTGGGGGCGTGGCTGTCCCCTTGCCACCCCTCTCTGTGGCCCAAGGGGACGCTCTTTTTGGATCCTTTGGAGACCTGCGCCAAGAAAACGCCAGAGGGCGCGTGGCTTCTGGATGATGTCCACTCGGAGGGATGGACTTGATGTGAAGAAGGTGGGAGGGACACTGAACTTGTCCTTCCCAGTGGTATAAGAGCTCCCGCCCAGGCCTTCACACTGAGCCACCTCGCGGGCCCCACCCCTTTTTGTCCAGGCTGGGTCTTGCTGAGTTGTCCAGGCTGGGCTCAAACTTGGGATTCTCCTGCCTCAGCCGCCCCGAGTGCAAGGAATACCGGCCTGCACCACTGGGCCCAGCTTCTTATTATTTGTAGTTTTTGTTTGTTTTCTTAAAGGATTGTCCTGGGCCACGTATAAAATCCATAATCTATTTAATGTATATGAGTTTTAAAACTCCTTTTAAAAATTTATTACCATAACATTAAAAAAGGAAACCAAAAAGAAAAACTAGAAGGGGCTGCATGTTGGACCCGCCAGGCTGAAAGCAGCAATAAAGGAATAAATATGAAAATGCTGCTGGCAGGGGCCACAGAGCCCTACCAGAGCCACGGGATGCCACACGCGACCCCGGGCCGGGCCTGAGAGCAGGCCTCAACAGATCTCAAAGGACAGGAATCACACAACAGCGTGTCCTCTGACCGCAGTGCAATTAAACAAGAAATTAATAACGGAAAGGTAATTGGAGAATCCCTAAGTGTTTGGAAATGAAGCAACGCTCCCGAGCAACCCGTGGGTCAGAGAAGAAGTCACAATGGAAATGAGAAAGTAGCTCGGGCTCAAGGCTAATGAACGTGGCACACTGAAACTTGGGGGAAGGGCTGGGGGACTTCCTAGCCTTAAGTGCATCGGTTAGAAAACAAGGAGGTTGAAAATCAATGATCTAAGCCTTCTGGCTCATGAAACGAGGAAGAAAAAAAAAAAGATCCCAGGAAACGAAACCCACAGAAAGTAGGAAAAGAATGTAATCAAGAGTGAAAATCGGCGTGTTGGAGACGGTTATGCAACACAGAGACGTGCCAGCCAACTCGGGAGCTTGAAAAGATTCGTAAAATTGATAATCTCACCAGGACTGATCGAGGGGGGAGAAGTAGAGAGAGAAGACCTACACTGAAAATCTCAATGTTCGAAATCAAACGGCGCCAGTGCCACAGATCCCAAGGAGACTTTAAACGCACCCCAAGGAGGGCCCAAGCAACTTCGTGCTCAAGAAGGGGCGACCTGAAAGAAGTGGGGACGGTCTGGAAAAACTACACATTAGCAAAAACAAGTACAAGGTGAAACAGAAAGTAAAAAATAAAATCTATACCGTTAAAAACATTCAATCTGTAATTTACAGTCTTCTCACAAAGAAAACCTCAGGCTCAGATGGTTCCACTGATCATCTTACAGACATTTAAGAAATAACACAACTGGGTGTGGTGGTGCCAGTCTCAAATCCCAGCATTCTGGGAAGCTGACATGGGAGGATTGCAAGTTCAAGCGTAGCCTGGGCACCTTAGCAAGACCTTGTTCTAAAATAAAAGATTTAAAAAAGGGTTAGAGAGGACTGAAGTGAAGAAATAGCACAGCGGTTAGAATACTTGTCTAGCACAAACAAGGCCCTGAGTTCTGTTCCTCAGCACCACTTTACCAAGGTGTGGTGGTATACGCCTGTAATCTCAGCACTCAGGAGGCTGAGGCAGAAGGATTGCCTTGAGTTCAAAGCCAGCCTGGGCTACACCATGTTGACTTCAGGACCAGCTCTAGACTACAGAGCGAGACCCTCTCTCAGGAAACAAAAAAGTTCTAGGGATATTGCTCTCTATGAAGATCCTGAGTTCAGAAAATCTTACACAAAGTCTGAGAATAGAGAAAAACATCTACTTTTATGAGGCCAGCAAAACCTGATATAACAACTTGACAACACTGTACTGAGAGATGTCAATGGGCTTTTCTCTCTCGTGAGAATAGATGAAAAACCTAAACTACACATTAGTAAATCAAATTTGGAAATACAGTAAAAGGATGATACTTCATTACTGAGTTTATTTCAGAAATGAAGGCTGATATGACATTTGAAAATTGGTCAGTATAATTTGTTACGAAACTGAATAAAGCAGAAACCTGTATAATCATGCCTACTGATGTAGAAATGCGTTTGACAAAACCCAACACTTATATATGTTAAAAAAAAAAGGCCGCCTTTAAAAAAAATCCTTTTTGTTTTATTTTGAGACAGAGTCTCACACTGTAGTCCAGACAGGTCCTAAACTTACCATGTAGCCCAGGCTGGCCTTTAACTCACAACAATCCTCCTACCTCAGCCTCCTGAGTGTTAGGATTACAGGCATGTGTCACCATGCCTAGTGTATGTGGTACTGTGAAATTGAACTCTGGGCCTTTTACTTGCTAGACAAGTGTTCTAACCACTGTGCTATTCCTCTAGTCCCTTCCAGCACTGTTTAAAAAGAGGGTCTTGTTAAGTTGCCCAGGTTGTGCTCAAACCTGCAATGTTCCGTTTCCCAGAGTGCTGGGATTTGAGACTTACTCCACTATACCACTATGTTCAGTCTTCAGAACCTCAAAACAAACCAAAACCCTGGCAATAAACAGGCAAGTCGGAGCCACCATGAGGTACCATCCAAAGGGGTTAAAACATGGGTTGTGGGTGCCACTCAGTGGTACAGTGCTGCCTAGCCTGAGTGCCAGGCACTGCGTTCAATCCACCATAGACAGACAGATAGATAAAAGAGTAATGAATAAACATTTAAAAAGTGCACAAAACCCCGATCTGATGGCCAACTTGAATAACAAGCCCACGTGGGTCTCACAGCAGCCCAGCCGCTCTGGCCTGTGCACCTGAGCCGGCTGCTTCACCGTGCACCCAAGAGACCCGGGCATGCCCCGGGACAGACAGGAAGCTGATGACCCAGCAAAGAGCTGAGGAAACAGGGTCTCCTCAGAATCAAAGACCAGACGAAAAAAATGGGCCGTTCAAATGAAAGGTTCTCAGATAAAGAGGCACAAATGGCCAGCAGATACAGGAGGAAAAAGTTCCATGGCCTTAGTCATCGGAGAAATGCAAATCCAAACAACACCGAAATGCCATCTTACCCCAGGGAGAACGGTGTGCATCAAGAACTCAAATACCAATAGATGCTGGTGAGGTCCGGAAAAACAGAACCCGTCTACACTGCTGGCTGGGCTGGTAAACCAGTTCGACGACTACGGCAAGCAGTATGGAGATTCCTCCAAAAGCTGAAAATTGATATGCCACTTGACTCAGCGATACTTCTTCTGGGTATCTTTCCAAAAGAGTTAAAAGCACCACGTAACAGCAGAAATACTCGCATACCCATGTTTACGGCAGCACAATTAATAATAGATAAGTCATGGAAGATGCCAAAATACCTATCAGTAGAGCAATGGATTTTTAAAATACGGTAAGTATACATAGTGGAATACTACTCTGCCATAGGACGAGAGGACTGGGTCGTCTGCAGGTAAGTGGACTCGACTCGAGACGAACACGCTTAGTGAAGGGTTGGACTCAGAAGATGAAATACCTCACGGCTTTACCAATATGAGACACTTGGAGTGTAAGTAAAGAGGAGTCAGATAAGCGAGACGTTGGGAGTCGGGGGCAGAGGGTGAGGGAGGGGGCGGGGAAAGGCTATGAAGTTGTTGGGATATATATGTGCACAGAATTCTCAAGTTGAATGTGAGTGTACTGCGTATACACATATGCTAATAAAAGTGTGTGGGGCAGGGAGGAGCGGCGTGCACACGTCTGTCAAGACATGAGGAAGGGAGCCCCCACGACGCAGTCAGGCCGCATTTGTGGTGCAGTCATGCATGCCACACAACCACGTGATGAACTCTTGCCCTCTCTGGTGACATGGGGTGTCCCATAGACATCATAGTGAGCACAGGCAGCCCGCTACAGATGACACCTGTCATCTACCCCAGATCAGGCCCCGACCTCCCAACAGCACTGGGTTCCATAGATAATCCATAACATTCAAATACATGAGACTTTTGGGGGACCTTCTAAATCCAAACCACAATGTAGGGGACTATGGTGGCCTCTAGTTTCTTTTTTTCTTTTTCTTTTTCTTTTTTTTTTTTTTTGGAGACGGGGTCTCGCTCTATAGTCCAGGCTGATCTTGAATTCACTCTGTAGTCCCAGGCTGCTGTGCTGGGATTACAAGCATGTGCCACCATGCCAGATTTATATGGTGCTAGAGAACTGAACCCAAGGCCTTGCACTTGCTAGGCAAGTGCTTTAACACTGAGCTATGCCTCCAGGCTCCTTCTGGGCTCTGAACATGAGCTATGTCCAGGTGGCAGACACGTAGTTACACCAATGGAAGCATCCTATAAGCCATACGCTGGAGTCCCAGGCACTACACTGTCTGCACGCTAAACCTCAATTCAACAAAACAAAACAATAAACTAAGTCCCAAGTGTAGATGTTGCGTTTTAAAGAAATTGTTACTGGGCCTAGTGGTACGGGCCTGTCACCCCAGCACTCTGGAAGGCTGAAGCAGGAAGATGGCAAGCCTGGAGCCTAGCCCGGGCAACAGGTCCTGTCTCAAAATTAAAGTCTAAAATGGGCTGGGGGCTGGGGCTCAGTGGAAAGGCCACTTCAGTACCACCCCCCCACACACACACACACACACTCACGCTGGCATCTTCCAGGAATGGAATTCTCATCTCAGTGTCTGTCTCAGAATCTCCCGCTTGCCCACATCACACAGCTTGTCCGTGGCAGCGTCATGACGGAAATCTGGATCCACAGGCCGGACTGGACCGGACCGAACAGGACTGGACCACTGCCTGAGTTCTTTCCACTGTCTGTTTTGGCTGGAAGTGCACTGCTGTTGTCAGGGTCGGTTACCAAGGAAACCACATCCTTGCCTGCCCCAAGCTGGGCACGGGCCCCTGGGCTCAGGGAGCAGCCCTGGGCCCGGAGGACACGGGCGACAGGCTGCCTGCCCCTTCCTCTGAGGCTCAGCGCCCCGCCGGTCTGTCACCACTCCTGTCAAGCCCATCAGGAGGTGCCCCACCCTTCCTGCCTCCCCTCCTGGTCTCCGGCGCGGTGGCCCCATATTCTACCGCCCCCCCACCCCCAACGGCTGACAGGCAAAATTGTGGATGATGATATAATATCAGTAATAACAGGGAAGCAGCGTGAATAGCCTGAGGCCAGAGATAAAACAAACCGCGAGGACAGGGGTGGCGGCTGCGGATGGGCCCGTGCGGGGCAGCGCGGGCAGCGTGGGAGCCGGTGGCCGCAACCCGGGCAGGGGCGGCTGGCTGGGGCCGTGGGGGGGCCCAGGCCTGGAGTGACTCCCGCTGGAGGCAGATGTCAATCAAAACAGGGGAGCAACTCTGTGATTCCTTTACTAAGATCATGCTAGCTTTTATTTTTCTTTTCTGAGACAAGGTCTCACTATGGAGCCCAGGCTGGCCTAGGACTCATGGCAATCATCCTGCCCCAGCCTCCTGAGTGCTGGGATTACAGGCATGTGCGACCGTGCCCAGCTTATGTGGTGCTGGGGAACTGAACTCGGGTACTTGGTGCTTAATGCAGCACTTGCTAGACAAGCGCTTTAACCGCTGAGCCATTCTCCCAGCCCCATGATCCCTTTACTAAGTAACAACAACAAAAAAAAAAAACAAAAAAAAACCCGCAGAAACTGGCCCAGGGCAGCATCTGCCATGGGAAGGGTTTACAGTGCTCCTTGCAGGGTGTTTTGTTTTTTTTGGGGGGGTGGGGGGGCTTTCTTCTTTCCTTTCTTTTACTAACCACTGTTAAATTTCTGGTTAACTAAACATAACATCATTTTAACTATTCATTACTTTAAATTTTATTATTTTTTGAGACAGGGTCTCACTCTGTAGCCCATGACAACCTTGGACTCACGGCAATCATCCTGTCTCAGCCTCCCGAGTACTAGCATTACAGGCATGCGCCACCATGGCTGGCTTTACGTGGTGCTGGGGAATCGAACTCAAGGCCTTGCATTTGCTAGGCAAGCGCTTTAACTGCTGTGCCATCCTTCAGCCCCTAAAAGTCATTTTAATAATTCGCTTTCTCAGTCATTCATCTTCTCGTGTATTGGGCGTGTGTGGAGCTGGGACTGAGCCCGGGGCTCCCACCAGGCCACCTCCTCAGTCCGCTTTTGTTCTTGATTTGAAGACGGGGTCTTGCTAAGTCACTAAGCTGCCCAGGCTGGGCTCAGACTTGTGATCTTCCTGCCTCAGCCTCCCAGACGGCTGAGATTGTAGGCCTGCACCCCCTGATCTGGCTTAATCATTTTTTTTTTTTAAAAAGCGTACAGTTCAGTGGCATTCTGTACAACCTGAGAACTCTGTCATCTTCCCAGCCCGAACCCTGGCCCTGTGGCACGCTCAGCACGGCCTCCCCCTGCTCTCAGCCCCTGGCTGCCCCCTTCCACTTTGTCTATGTGTTTAATTATTCGAAGCACATCAGCTGAACGGAGTCACGAGGGTTTGTCCTGCTGTCACTGGCTTTTGTCCGTGTTAGGGCGTGGCAGAATTTTCTGTCCTGTTCCATTGTGTAAGCGTAGGTAGGAGGAGTGACCGGAAGACACAGTGACTGTTACCTTGTTAAACGGTGATCACAATAAAAGGCGTGTCGCCATGAGTCCCCTTCAAACACCCCCCACCCTCCCCCCAATGATGCTCAACTCTTCCTGAAGTGGTCCTGGGAGTCCGCGTTCCTAAGCATCTTCAGCCGTGCTGTCCCGCTGCCTCCGTGTCCTGAATCCATTCAAGACACTGATCTGTCACGCTCATTTGGCTTTGGGGAAGAGCCCATGGAGCCAGGGCCAGTGTCACATGGAGCTAGACCCAGTGACTAAGGACACATTTTTTAATAATCCTGCCTTCCTCCATGCAGCATTCACACTTCGTAAGGACCCTCAGGAAGAAGGAGGGACTTCCGGAGCCGCTTCAGCCAGTGGCAAGAAGGGAGGGGTGTGACCGACAGGTACGCACGCCTTTTCCTAGAAAAAGTACACGTTTCTCTAAACATCTACTGTGCGTTGCGATCACACCTTGTAGACATCTGTTCGCTCAGCCGTATGTCCGCCGTGGGCGCCGGTCACATCCAGGTTGGGCACGCGAAGCCAGCGATTTCTATTATAATGATCCTTTTCTCTTCTTTTTTTCCTTTCTTACATGCTGGGATAGAGCCCGAGGTCTCTGTGGGTGGGTACACGGATGAGCACAGCTCCCCAAGTTCTAGTCACTTTCACTTCAGAGGGCATTTTATTTTATTTTTTGAGACAGGATCTTGCTCTGTAGACCAGGCTGGCCCTTAGACTCACAGCAATCCTCCTGCCTCAGCCTCCCAGGGATTACAGGCATATGCTACCACACCCAGCTTTATGTGGTACTGAACTCAAGGCCTTGTGACTGCTACACAAGCACAAGTGCTTTAACCAAGTGCTTTAACCGCTGCTGTGCCACTCCTCCAGCCCCGGGGGGAAATTTTAGATCTAAACAATCACAGTACTGAATAAATGCTCAATACCTGTTCACGAACTTGCACTAAGTATTATTGGAAGAAAGGAAAGGGTGCGGCCTGCCTTGTCCCTTTGCAGTGAGCAGAGGGGTCCCCAAGTTTGGAAGCAGCTGAGATTGCTCTTGGTGCGTTTCTGAGTCTCTGCAACTGTCAAATGGTCACAAGGACACTGATTGTCAAGCATCCATAGCACACGTTTTTCTTTCTTTCTTCCTTCCTTCCTTCCTTCCTCCCTTTTTCTTTCTTTCTTTCTTTCTTTCTTTCTTTCTTTCTTTCTTTCTTTCTTTTGAAACAGGGTCGCGCTCTATAGTCCAGGCTAGTCCTAAACTCACCAAGTAGCTCAGTCCAGGCGAGCCTAGAACTCATAACAATCTTCTGCTTCAGCCTCCGGAATGCTGGGATCACAGGCAGGTACCACCACATCCAGTTACTGTATGGTGCTCAGAGATCAAACCTGAGGCCTCTGCTTTGTGGCCTGTGGGCAAGCGTCCTAACCCCTGATCTACACACCCCAGCCCTCTGAGCGCCGGCATTTCTCTAAGCAGGCCCTTTCCATCTCCAGCCCTATTATCTTTTGAGAGACAGGGTCTCATTGAATCATGAAGTTGCTAGGCTGGTCTGGAACTTGAGATCCGCCTGCCTCAGCCTCCCAGGGTGCTGGGATGAGAAGCCTGTACCATCAGGCCAGCCTAGACTTACTCTCCTCACAAGAGTGTTCGTCTCAAGAGACCTCATGGCTGTCACCTCTCAAAGGCCCCCTCCCAACACCGTTTCAGTGGCAGTTAGATTTCGGTAGGAACTTTGGATGGGATGTCAAACCACAGCCCTGTGGCTCCAGGAGTTTGGCCTGCAGCCTCCTAGCCCTGGCCTCGCTCCCTCCTCCCCCTCAGGGCAAGCCAGTATCGGCTGCTGGCAGCCTGCCAGGCCCTCCCTCCCCAGCCAGCCCAGATCTGGTCTCTGCCTGCAGAACCTCTGGATAGCGTCTCCTCCTTCCCTCAGGACGCATTCCCTAGCTCCTGGACGGATGCTCAGGAAGTCAATCCATCCGTCCACCAACCAATCTTTCTTTACTTTTGACTTTGAGACAGGGTCTTGCTAAGTTGCTAAGTTGCCCCCTCTGAGCTTGAACTTGCGATCCTCCTGCCTCAGTCTCCAAGAAGGCTGGGATGACAGGCCTACGCTACCAGGCCTGGCAAATGACATCCCTCTGGGACCATTCCCTTCCCGCCAGCACTCTACCCAGGGGTCTCAGGGCCTTTAGAACAATGGGCTGGCTCCTGTAAGATTGGGAGCCCCTGGGGTCACCAGCTGGGCTACCAGCACTAGGACTCCAAGGTCAATGTGTGGCTTTGGGGGCCACAGGGAGGCTGTAAGGGAGGGAGAGTGGCACACTGACCTTCCAGAAGTGTCCCAGGACACCAAAAAGGGACCAGCCAAAGCCTCGAAGAGAAAGCCTCAACACCTCTCAGCTGCGGTGAGGGACAGTGTTATTCCAACCACACTCCAAAGAGTGGCTGTGGACAAGACCCAGCAGCTCAGTGAGGCAGAAGAAGGCCACAGGGCCCAGTGCCCAGCTGCTTCTAAAGCCAGGGGCACACAACAAGGCCCTGTGCATACCAAGGTGGCCCGCCCATGCTGGGGACTGGTGCAGAGGTGACCTGGCTTCCCTCCCAGGAGTGGGAGTGGGGCTCCACTCTCCACAACCACCTTCCCTGGGTGAGTTCCCTGTGCACAATTAACAATGCAATTACCTAGGCTGGGGTGTGAAGGGCCTGATCAGATCTTCAAGAGGGGTGGGGAAACAGCGTTTCCACTCCGCAGAGTGGAAAACATCTCTTACACCCCTCTGGAGCCCCAGGGGGCTGCCGCCTTCAGAGCAACCATTCCACACAGCTGAGGCATGTCTTCGTCGTTTTCCAAGCCTCTCCTGCCCCCCAGAGGCACTGTCTTGCCCCAAAGTGCTCCTGAGCAGTAGTGACACTTTTCCCCTCAAAGCACTTGAGGCCCTTCTGGTTTAGACCTAAAATGTCCCCCAAAGTCGCCTGTGTGTGGAAGGTGACTGGTTCACAGGGGCGCTGTGCTCGTTCAAGGACCCATCCATGCCTGGGTTTCTGGCTGACTACACCATTAGGAGGTGTGACCTGGAAGGTGTGATCCTGTCCCAGGCTCCGTCCTGTCCCTGCTTCCTGGCTGCTGTGGGCTAGGCAGCTGTCCTCCCCAGCCCCTCTGTTACGCTGTTCCTGCCCTGGAGCTGTCTAGGCACGGACTGAGCCCCCTGAAACCATGAGCCAAATACATCCTCCTCCTCAAAGTTGCGAGCGTTAAGTATTGTGTCCTGGCAACAGCTTCAGCCATGCTGGCCTGCTAGGCCCAAGCTGACCTTCCAAGAGCAGGTATGCAAAGGTCACACAGGACCAGGAAGGACAGTCGATGTTCCTGGCCTTCAGGGGAAGGGGACACTGGAGACTGAACGTCACAGATGGATTTTCCTGCAAGATGCTTAAAGTTATACAGGCTGTCCCAAAAGTTACCAAACGTACAAACTATAATAAATAATACATAACATGAGTTTGTTAGATTTCCCTATGTTCTGACTTGTGGGACTCCCTGTAGAGAGAGAGAGAGGAGGAGGAGGATGACAAGTAGTAAAATTTACTTTCTCTTTCTCTCTCTCTTCTGTCTGTCCTTCTTTCTATACTGAGTATTAAGCCCAGGGCTTCACACTGAGCTACATCTCCAGCCCATTTAATTTATTTATTTATTTGTGATGGGGTCTCACTAAGTCACTAAGTTGCTGAGGCCTGACTAGCTTCCCAGATGCCAAGGTTAGGGCCTGCACCACCAGGTCAGCTAAAGTGAAACTTCAGAAGGGTTTATAAATGTCTCTATGTATGTGCCACCTGCCAGGAGGGGCACCTTGGGGCAGAAACTCCTCCTTGTCAACATGGGGTCCCTCCAGGCGGACGGGTTAAAATTAAATTAGATCTCAGAAAGAACTTTCAAGAACAAAGCCTGGGAGACGAGGCTGCCTGAGTTCCCGAGCAGTGCAACAGTGCCATATCCAAGTCACAGGGACGTGAGTGACCACTGTGTCCCTTCATGTTTACTGGGCTTTCCCGCTGGCCATCCACAGAGTTTCCCAAGTACCTGTTCTGTGCCAGGGACTCCTGGGCAGGATCTGGAGGTTGATAAAGGTGTCCTAGCATGGGACAGATGCACAGAGGGATGTTTAGTACACTCCTGAGTTCCTCTGAAGTCTCCCTGGGTGTCCACACTGGACTCAGGCATTGTCCTGGATACAGACTGTCTGCTCCAGTGTGTCTGTGATGTGCACCCACCACAGGGACGTCGCACTCAGTGTTCCATCCTTATAATCACCCCTGTCATTTTGTTGCAGAGAAAACTCTGAGGCCTTGAGACATTGTCACGTGCCCAAGCCCACACAGCTGGGAAGCAGTGGCACCTGGGTTCAAGCTTGCAAAACCTGCAGAGTGTTTAATGTTGTATTATGGGGTAGGATCAAGAAAATGGAGTGTGCTTAAATTTTTAAAAATGTATTACAGAAAAAGACACATCAGCAGGAGCCCCTCAGAAATCCTCTCCCTTCACTCTGAACACACTTCTCCCATGATTCTTGGCACCTTTGGAAGCAGTTCTGAAAGTCTTCTTCCATGAGTGTCCTTAGTTGCAGGGGTGTGGCTGCTACAATACCTTGAATTGATTCCAAATGCTGTCCTTTGGGGGTTGGGGGAATAGTACAGTGTTAGAGCGCTTGCCTAGAAAGCTCAAGGCCCTGAGTTCAATGCCCCAGCACCACATAAACTGGAGGTGGTGGCACATGCCTATAATCCCAGCATTTGGGAGGCTGAGGCAGGAGGATTGCAGTGAGTTTGAGGCCAGCCTGGGCTACATAATGAGTTCAGGACTGCACAGTGAGACCCTGCCTCAAGAAAAAAAAAATGTTGACTTTCCCTGTCATTTTTGACTATGCTGCACTGTGCCAGCTCTGGTGACCAGAGTGGATGAGGACACATGCTGTGCTTTTATCACACCGCCTTCGTGGGTGGCGCTCAGCGGCCGCAGTCACGGTATTTGTGATCCCACCTCAGAAAGATATTTGGGAAAGACGACCACCAGGGTTGCTGCCGCGGCCCGCAGGAGCAGCGGCAAGGCAGCACAAGGGGAGGGCTCACTGGGGATTCGTGGCCATGTATTTTGACAGCCCTCATATTATCTCACCACTTTTTCTTCTTCATTTGCAACATGTAGTGGGGAGTGGCAGGTGTAGGTGGTGGGCACCCTTGCATTCAATGAAAATCCTTCCAATCTTGCTGGATACTTGAAAAAAATTATAATAAAATATCAGGGAAGGAAGAAGTGCACATTGCTTTCCAGGTATGTTTCTCTAGACAAACCAACGTTCTTTCTGGGTTCTCGCTGGCCAGGTGGGCCCTGCTACCCACCCGACAGCTTCCCCGTGAATGGTGACCCTGGTCCTGCAAAGACTGCTGGCCACACACCACACGATAGGGTAGGTGCTCTCCCTCCAAGTGGCCAGATTCTGGTTAAATATGACAGTATGTGACCTTCTGGGACCTTCCCTCCAAGTTCCTTCTACCAGAAAACCAGGAAAAATGATTTTCAGCCTAGTGTCCGTGTGTGCATATCTGTGAGTTTCTGTGCTCCTGCAAACGGCTCTCCCTTTAGCAATTTCCCTGAATTACTTTGTCCTAAGGCTGCAGTAGAGATGGGTTTGCTCCTGGTGGGCATGGAGGCAAAGGCTCGTAAGATCAGCTCTCTTGAGAGGCTGAGGAGCCAGGATCTCAAATTCAAGCCCAGCTGGGGAAGCTCAGGATTTGGGAAGATTGTCTCAAAATAAAAATAAAAAAATGAAAAGGGAAGCTGGAGAAGTAGCTCAGTGCAAAGGCCCTGGGTTCAATCCCAGGAATTGAGAAAAATCATAACCAACAATGAATCAATCAAACACGCCCGTTAAAACACCAAGTTCCCCCCAAAACAAACTCCCAGTGTTGCTGGGGGCCCAGGGGCTCGCCAACTCCCATTAGCTCCTGGGTTTCGACAGCATTTTCTTTGAAAAACCAGGAGACACTTACCTCTTGGTCCATCAGGTGCCCAACACAGAGTGTGGCAGGTGAGTGAAAAGGTAGGGCCACGCGCGTGCACGCACAGCTGTACACTGGGCCTTCCCTGCGACGGTTAACAGGATCAGCAAGACGTCAGCACTTGGAGCGCATTCGAGCAGCTGGGGGACAGCGGACTTAATCATCACTGCGGTTACCTCACACTGGGAATGCTAAGATCTTGCATGCGTGCGCAGCTCTCCTCGGGTGCCTACGGCACCCAGCTCTCCTTCCTGCCATTTTGGGCTCACTGGCTCCACTTGAAGACTCAGTTTCCACTCACTCTCGCAACTTCCCGATCTGGCAGCTCCCACAGCCTGAACTAACTCCGTGATACCCGCCGGCCCACGGGGGGAAAGACTGTGATTGGTTGTCATGAGCACGTGTTCATGGAAGACCCAATCAACACAAGGAGGCGTGGCTTATTACCAACGGCAGCTCCCACGCTGACTCCTGTAGAGGGCGTCTTTGTACGCACGCGCACCTGCGGGGAGGAGGTTCCCATAATGACCTTGGCTGACGCTGGCGCAGAACCGCCCGGCGGCTGACCGTTGGCACCCAGGCTGCCGTGGCCGGCTGGGCTCCGCATGCCTCCTCCCTGTGGCCACCCTCAGCACTGCCTTCTGGCCAGGACACCCGCTCCTGGGCAGAAAGAGCTGGTGAGGGAGGACATGCTGCTGTGCCCACGTTGCCCCAGACATGGCTCCCAGGACTGTCCTGCCCCACGCAGGGTCTGCCCTTCCCGCCAGGTCTGGCTGCCAAGGTCTCTGAAGCCCCTGTGTGCGCTCACCTGCGCCCTGCTTGGACAGACGACTGGCTTAAATCGAGTAACCGTACTTACTTTTGAGAAAGGATCACCCTAAGTGCCCGAGACCCTGTTTGCAAGAGTGGGAGTGGTCTTATGTAGAAACACCCTGACATCGACCACCCCAGACCCCAGTGGAGTCTGGGATATGGATCACCGCCTCTACCAGGGCCAGCGTCAGGGATGCTGAGAAACACTAGTTCAGGGCTCTGAGAGGCACTCAGGGAGATGCTGAGAGTGACAGGCTCCCCACCTTCCAAGGGGTCAGTCTGGAGGGACTGGAGGACAGTCACGGTAGGAAGAAAGGGGCTGCATGCCGAGTCCCTGCACGTCTCAGGGGTCCTGGGGTGTTGGGCACTCCTGTCCCCTCACCCCAAGGCTGAAGGTGGCATCTGCTCACCCAGAAGTTTCGTTTTGTCCGTAGCTGTTCTGTCAAGGGTTAGATTCACATCGCGTGAATTTGAATCTCTTTGTAGCGCCTTTGTCTCTGATGCTGTGTGTCTTGGTAGCTGAGCTGTGTTCTCTGATCCCTCAGTTTGCCCATCTAGAGATTAGACCCAGTTAAGTCCAAGCACTGGGTGGTCAGGAGGCATGAACAAGGAAGGCAGCATGTGCCAAATGCCTGTCCCGGGCAGGGCATCCTGCAGGAACTTCAGGGACACAGCCGCCACCCTCCAGCTGAGGAAACATGAGAATGTCCAACTTGTGATCCTCCTGCCTCAGCCTCCTAGAGTGCTGGGATTACAGGATTGCACTACTAGGCCTGGCTTATTTTTTTATAAATTACCTAGACTCAGGCATTTTGTTATAGCCACAGAAAACAAAATAAGACAGCATGGCATAGGAAACAATTTGTTGGGCAGGAAGCTTTTCCAATGTCCTCTTCCAGACACTGGGTGGGACAGAAGAGGCTCTGACATGGTCATTAGGGGTGATTTCCCATTTCCCACTGGAGGTCTCCTGAGCTAGCCTGAACTCCATCTTTATTTTATTTTTATTTTTATTTTTTTTAGGCAGGGTCTTGTTCTGTAGTCCAAGCTGGTCCTTAATTCACTATGTCGCCCAGGATGATCTTGAACTCATGGTAATCCTCCTGTCTTAGCCTCCTGAGTGCAGGGATTATATGTCTCCTGTCCCCCGCTACATCAGGTTTATATGGTACCAGGGAATTAAACCCAGGGCCTTGTGCATTCGAGACAAGTGCTTTAACCGTTGAGATATACCCCCAGCTTCCAAAATCCTTTCTTGAGGGATTCTCACACACAGGACATCAGGAGATCACAAAGCTTATTTTACTTGTAAGAAAAAGTGGATGAAAAGAATCCCATCCAGTCCCCTGGGGAGTATCCTGGGGCCCCGCACAAACAGCCACCCGTGTCCTTCCCAGGAGATGTTCCTGGTGGCAACAGAGCTGCAATTGACCTCTGCAGTGTTCCTGGGACCTGGTTGGGGACAGCTGGTTGGATGTGACGTGCTACTCTACAGCAGCCGTGACTTTGGGAACATGCATATTCTGACCGGTAACAAAAATATTACAATAACACATTTTGTACTGATCAGGGCAAGAACTGGCCTTCAGGCTGGTGGCCCCTTTGACAACTGTCTCCCCTCCCCTTGGTCCACAGGCAGAGAAAGGGAGCAAAATTTAGCCTTTGCATTAAAAAAAAAAAAAGCAAACTTTTCAACCAATGGCCGAGCAATTGGTCACATTATTGAAACACCAGAACATATCAGATGGAGTATTCACCTAGCTCAGCGTGCTACGTGCCGGCCTAACACTACACCCCCATGGGTAAAACTAAGGGACACCTGAGCTGTACAGGTGCAGGGCACAATCAACACCAGGGCGGTGACGTGGCCTGGAGGTGCCCTCAGAACCAGTACTCAGAGACGAAGATGTGCACATGGACCACATTCCGGTGGGAGACCACGCCCCCCACCACGTAATTCATCTCCAGCTTCAGCACCGCGTGGAAGGGGCCCACGATGGGCCGCACCTGGCGCACCACACCTGGGAGAGAGCAGAAGGTGCGCTGGGGTTAGCGGGAACGTCAGCAGAGTGGGCACACGAGGGAAGGGATGGCACCCCAGGAATCACGTGGCCGGGAGGGGATGTTGATCTAGCAGGCACAGCCCGGGCCTCCAGTGGTCACTCTGGGCTCTGCGTCTACCTCCAGGGATGAGTGGCAGTGAGCAGGCTAGTTCCTGGGCAGCCTGTCTGTCTTGCAACTGGCTGCAGGGAAACGGTGAGTGTGGGTTCCAGACACAGCGCCAGTCCTGCCCTCTTGAAGCCCGGCTTCCTGCCCTGCCACCTCCACCCAGTGTGATTTCAAGGGGCAAAGGCCTGGCTGGGGGCAGATCCGAGAGACGCACGTCTGTTCTCCTCCTTGTGCCTTCTGTGGCCAGCTATGACCCATGGGAAGACAGGAAGTCATGGTCCTTCCTGTGGCATCTGAGAATTATAGGGGATCCTGGATTCCTTCCCAAGTGGAGTGGCTCCAACTCCCCAAAATGCCCCTGGCCACATACCACACCCTGTGTGTCCAGTCCACACCCCGTGGGCTGCATGTGGCCCGGGACAGCTTTGAATGTGGCCCAATGCAAATCTGTAGATTTTCTTAAAACTTTGAGATTCTTTTGCATGTACTTTCGATGCATTAATTTAACTAAAACTAGGTCGAATATCCAACAATACTAGTTTCAGGTTTATGCTTCCGCCTTTTGATGGGACTGGGGACCCACACATTGAGCTATATCCCAGTCCATTCTTTAGTTTTAATTCTGAGACAGGGTCTCCCTAAGTCACTAAGTTGCCCATGCTTGCCCATGCAATCCTCCTGCCTCAGCCTCTTAGAGTGCTAGATGACAGGCTTGTGCCATTAGGCCTGTCTTAGGTTATATATATATATATATTGTGCCTAAGACAATTTTTCTTTACTCAGTGTGGCCCAAGGGAGCCCCCAACACACCAGCACCCCACAATTAGATGCCCAGTGCAGTGTCTGCCAGGACATCTGCTCCAGGGGCACAGGCTGACCTGCTCACTGGGATGGAGGCTCAGCAATCCGCAATCCCTCATGTATACACAGACCTGTCCATGATGTGGCAGAGACAACAGAAGCTGGTCCCAGGGCCTGGGGCAGGGCAGGTGCAGGGCAGGTGCAGATCAGGAGCAGGCAGCACTTGTGGACAAGCAGCCTCTACAGCCTGCTCTGCTTCTTGGCTTCTGATCTCAGGACTTGCTGCCCCAGGCTTATGCACACAGAGCTGTCCTGGTGACTCTGGCTCTCTAATCCCAGGCCAGTCGTTTCCACGGCTCACTGCCAGACTCCAACACCATGTCATAGAGAGGATGTGGGGACACGTGTGTGCTGGCTCTGGCACACCTTCAGGGAGCCTGCAGTGTCACAGTCCTTTGTCACAGCCACCTGTAGTTTGCATACACACCACCGATGCCAAGCTGGTTTCTGCCAATGGATGGCCATGGGCCATAGGCTACAGAATCACGCCTGGGGTTGGCCTGGCTCAGGCAGCAAAGGCTGGGGACAAATGCAGGATCCCAAGGGGCCTTTTGTACCAGCAAACAGTTCTTGGTCAGCGATTGCCCATTCTTTTAAAAAAATTATTGAGCTGGAGGAATAGCTCAGTGGTTAAAGCACTTGCCTAGCAAGTGCTATGCAAGCGCTAAGTACCCAAGTTCAATTCCCCAGCACCACATAAGCCGGGCATGGTGGCGCACACCTGTAATCCCAGCACTCAGGAGGCTGAGGCAGGTGGATTGTCCTGAGTCCAAGGCCAGTCTGGGCTACATAGTGAGTTCAGAACCAGCCTGAACTATAGAGTGAGACCCTGTCTCAAAAATAAATAAAAAATTTAAAAATTATTTTTAATTTTGAGATAGGGTCTTGACAAGTCACTAAATTACCCAGGCTGGGCTTGAACTTACAGTCCTTGGGCCTCAGTTTCCTGTAGTGCTAGGATCATGCACCCAACACACCCGGCTCAGGATTTCCTTGGGATATTTGCATAAGACAACCAGTCATTCAGAAGAGACAGGGACATTGCAAGGGTTAAGTGCGTGGGCGGTGAGTGTGCATCCCTTCCACCATCATCTCATCTCCATCCCTGCCATGTCCACTGCATCTCTCTGCCCACGCCCTCCCCACCCAGGCTCACGTGCCCAGCCCTGTCCATTCCGCGGCCTCGCCCCGCTCCTCTAGCCTGGCCGCACTTCCCCGGGAACAAGCACTCCACTCTCATGCTCGCTCCGGCGTGACCATCCCCTGCCTGCTCGGCTCCACTCCACTCCGGGCAGGAGTGGAGACATGTCGCAAGAGAGGATGGGAACAGCTGGCATGGCTCTCGGGGCCTGGCACGCAGCAGACACCAAGGACGCGTCCCCAGGACCAAGTGGCTGCCCACCCCGGGTGACAGGGGCAGCCAGCTCCCACCTAGGGCAGGGTCTGCCTCGTGCTCCTGTCTGCCCCACTGTCCCCGACCTAGGACCTGGCAGGCCACAGCAGGAGCAGGAAGGGGAAGAAGAGGAGGAAAGGAAAGCAGTTCATGGAGCCCTACAGCCTCGGGCGGAAAGCTAGGCCTTTCTGGAAGAAAACAGGAGCCGCAGAGGGCTCTGCTGAGGGTGATTTGAGCCGGACTGGCCACCGTGGCAGCCACGTACAGAACAAAGGGAGAGGCTCCTGTCCGGCCAGCCGTCTGTCCGTCCATCTGTCTGGCCCAGCCCACCAGCGGGGCGCTCACTTGCCCACCTTTCCAAAGGCTCAGGGGCAAAAAAAAAAAAAAAAAAAAAAAAGGCCACCGTGCTGAGTTCAGCTACGTCAGTGTCCAAAATCCTGGTCTGTGGCATTTCTGCTCCAGGTCTCAGACGCCGCTGGGATTCCTCAGCGTGCCTGTCACCTCTTAAAGATATAATTAAGCATTTTTCCCCCATTGAAAAAATGTAGGCCCTCCAGTATTTCACATCTCGGCTCTGCTCTGACATCGCAGCTGATGTGGGAGGACCCAGGATCCTGAGCGCAAAGCACACAGCCCCCCTACAGTCCACCCCCCAACCCCCGTGGGGAAAGTGATGCCTCTCGGGCCCCCATCCTGGACCCTGAAGCCATATCCTGGCTTCCACCATCCAAGATCACATTGGATTGAAGCAATAAAAATCAACTCTGGGGCTGGATGCAGGCCTGTCACTCCAGCACTCTGGGAGGCTGAGGCAGGAGGATCACAGGTTTGAGTCCAGCCTGGGCAACTCAGTGACTTCAGGTGACCTTGTCTCATAATTGAAAGAAAAAAAAAATGGGTTGGGGATATAGCTCGGTGTGAAGGACCTGGGTTGGGTGTCCAGTTCAAAACAAAAATTAACAACAGAACCAGCCCGGGGGCACGGTGCATGAGTCTGCAGAGCTCTGACTTGACGCAAGACACTATGAAAACAAACACTAGAGCCCCAGGCTCGGGTTCCAGCCCTGGCTGTGCAGGAGCCATGCACGGCCCCCTGCGGTCAGCCTCCACAGCGACAGTCCTGCAAGGCTGAATGACGTGGCGCAATGGAGTGAACAAGGCTGTCAGAGAGCATTTGGCAAACGAGGTGATGGAGGAGGCCCTGCGCGGAATCTCATACCGGTGGAAATCATCCATGTCTTTTAAAAGACAGCAACTTGAGTGAGAAAAGACAGAGGGGAGGCCGTGAAAGCCACACGAAGAACAGTGCCCTAGCCCATCACCTTGGGGGGGGGGGGGGCTCTGTTTCCCCCCATGACGCAAAGGCCCAGCCAAGGGCACCGTCTTCTTCAGCCGCTCCTGCATCCCTCATTCTTGGCCCACAGCAGGTCCTTGGACTACTCTGTGCCCGACGCACTCCGTAAGTGGTCGCTGAATGGATACATGAACTAAAGATCTGAGCAGAAAGTACAATTGGTAAAGCTGAAAATTATCTCACCCAAGCGGGAGTATTAGGAAATTATGGCCAACAGCTAAGTCACTGGGCACCAGATGTTGACCTCCTAGAAGGGAAAAGGGCCACCAAAGAAGGCCAGGCCTCCTTGTTGAGATCTGGTGGCCAACAGGTTGCTACCAGCTAGGAACAGGAAGGAATGTGAAGTGTGAGCCTGTGTGGACAAGGGAGCTAGAACGGAGAAGCTGGGATCAGAGGACACCAGGAGGCTGTGCCCACCGCACACATAACAGGCCCAAGGAAGCAACAAACCTTCACCAAGGTTCAGCAGACATCCCTGGATGTCACTGTGCCCTGCAGGGGTGACAGCACCAGCCAAGGCATGGGCAAAGTCAAGAACAAGGAGAGGTATGGTTGGCCGAGGACCCCGTCTTTCAAATGCTTGGGACCAAAAGTGTATTGGACCTGGGACTCTTTTCATACACACAGAGAGAAATCTGGAAGGCGGAGCCAAGTCTAAGCATGAACTCACTTGTTCACACACAGGATAAACGCAGCGTCCGCACCATAATTCTCATAACTGTGCATGAAGCAGTTTCATGGTGTGGAATTTCCCACTCACACACAAAGTGTCAGATTTTGGATTTCCAAATTTGGGACGCTCAACTTGAACTTGTGCAGCCACAGATCAGGGTTCCGATGGTCCACTCGGCAGGGGAGGGGACAGGAAATTGACAGCCCCGGTGCCCACGGCCTTATTCTGTCTCTGCCGTGCTTTCGAGGAGAAGTGGTCACCTTCATTCCTGGAGGACAAAACGCGGCTCTGTGAGCAGCATGTCCCACCCCAAGCTAAACGGGCCAGCGGTTCCATGGCAGCCGGGATGGACCCCAGTGCCCAGCTCCTGCCAACCTTCCCCACCGCACCCCATGACACAACACACAGAACACGTCCAGCACATACCGCTTTGAGCTGAGTCATGAACACGTGACAACGTGACAGAAAGGAACGGGGACTCCCAGGGTGATGGCACCGAAGCGACAGAGCTCCCCGCCCCACCCTCCCTGGCAGCGCAGGGAGACAGCTTGCGAGGAGAACAGGTGTCCGGGCTGCATACCTAAAATACCGAATGTCACTCAACATGTCCTAGCAAAACTCATCACGGGCACTCCTTGATGATTACAGATTCCCCCCCCCCCCCCCAGGCTCCCGGAGCAGACACGGGGAGGGACAGCCGCTGCCAGCGAGTGAAGGAAAAAACCCCAGGCAGAAACAAGAAGGGAGACGGATGCTGGCGTGGCGACCAGCACGACATGTCGGCAGCACTGGGCGGCCACCCATGTCCGCCACCTCTTTCCTGCTCATTTAGCCGCAGGGGGTGGGCCCCGTTGTCACGGGCATCTGTGGGGGGGACAGTTGGAGCGAGAGGCGGGGCAGCAGGGCTTGGGACAGAGCTTACACAGAACTCCCCAGGGTGGGGGGGACAGGACCCTGGGACTTCAGGGGGAGGGGACACACTGAGGTTTGCTCAGACTGTCACTTCCTTCTGTCCTGAGCAAAACCATGAAGGAGCCTGTCAGTATTGGAAGTGCTTCCAACGGCTGGAGCCAGGGCCACCTCTACTGTCCCTCTCCCCAAGCTGATGTCCCACACAGGCCACCCCAGCACCTGAGAGGGGTTCACAGGATCCTCTGCCCACTAGAGACTGAACTTTTTTTCTTTTTCTTTTTGATACTTGGGATTGAACCAAGGACCTTTCCACTGAGCTACGCCCCATCCTTTTTTATTTTTATTTTTTTTTTTTTTGAGACAGGGTCTCACGAAGTTGCTAAGTTGTCCAGGCTGGGCTCAAACTTGGGATCCTCCTGCCTCAGCCTCCCAGTGCTGAGATGACAGACTTGTGCCACCGGCCCGGCTGGACTGAACACTTATCACGTGCTTCCTCTAGTGACTGTCTTCATTGCTGGGATGGGCTCAGTGGTGACAACCAGGAGATGCAAGGCCTGGGCCAGGCCTCCAAGAGCCCTCTGTCACGCCCAGGGTCACTCAGGGAAGCCACACCCCATCCCAGCAGGCCCCCAGTGCTCCTGAATTCCTAAGTCACACCCTGCCCCAATCTCCTCTGGGCCTCAGTTTCTGCCTCTGGAGAATGGGGGTATGCAACGTCCAGGCTTGATTCCTGTATTTAGCTGACTTTCTTTCCTTCTGATTTTGCACAATGTCCCTTCCACCATTTGGCTGAAGCACTTTGTTTAAAGAACAAGAGTAATTTCTGAAGGTCTCAGCAGGTATCAGAGGCTTTTCAAAGAGCGCCTAAGAGCAGCAGGCAGGGAGTCACAAACCATGCCGGCTGGATGCAGGCCATTCCGGGAGCCCTGGGCTCGCGCTGAGCCCTTAGCGGCCCTGAGCATCAGCAAGTTTGGGAGCCTGCAGCCGGTGAGGCTCAGGCAGGAAGATTGCAAATTGGAGCCCAGCCTTGGCATCTTAGTAATTCATTGCAACCCTGTCTCAAAATAAAAAGTAAAAATGGGCTGGGGAAGTAGGCCAGCATGAAGCCCCGTGCCTGGTCCCCAGTACCACAGAATAATAATAATGATGATAAATATATATTAAATATTACAAATATCTTTTTTTGCTCTGGAATGTAGGAACAGGGAAGGGACAGGTGAGTCCAGACTATGACACGGCCCCAAAGCTAGGCAGAGATGGGGGCATCCAACAGTCAGGGAACATCTGGCAGTCAGGGGACCTGCTGGCCTGAGAGACAGCTGCCCAGGAGGACACACAACTCTAGGTACTGGGAGACTCACCATGGCTGGCTGAAGGGTCTCAGGTGCACAGCTGGCTTTGTTAAGGGGCCACTGAAGGGACTCTGTCCCTGCCTGTCCCGGTGCTCTGCCATGTGACTGGGCTGCATCCCTGCCCACTGGCCCTTAACACCATCCACCTGTGGGTAAAGATGGCCTTTGCTACCCTGATCTCTCTCTGTCCTTGCCAATTCCCTGCTTGGGACCCTCTACTTTTCATCTTCCTGGTTGGAATCCCATGTCCACTCACCTGCCACCCCGTTCCCGGGAACTCAGGAACCCACAGGGACAGCAGGTGCAGACCTTGATGACCCCAGGTGCTGCCCACTTACCCGGTGAGTCTCCCAGCCTCAACCCCATGAGTGCCATGAGCTTTGCCTCCATCTTCCCCCAGGGTCATGACTGTCCCAGCCATGGGGATGCCATGAATGTACAATGGTGGTGACTGCCAGGTCACCCTAGAGCCAGGCCGTGTGATGCACACATGTAATTCCAGCACTCTGGGAGGCTGAGGCAGGAGGATCACAAATTTGAGTCCAGCCTGTGCTATCTAGCAGCTTAGTGAGACCCTGTCTTAAAATATAGGTCGGGAAAACAAAGTCACCAGGGAATCCCATTGAAGGGCCAGGAAAGGGTGCTCGCCTACCTTCTCCCCTTGCACCCCTCTGCTGGGGCCTGGGCTGCAATCTGAGTTCTAGCCCAAGGTCTGGTACCGGAGCCGCCCTGCCTGCTTCCCGGGAACAGTGGGTCTGGCAAGGGTGCGACGGGGCTCTTTCAGGGGCTCCTGTCACCTTGCCCTGGCAGCTCCCAGCAGAAGCTATGCTTCCACGAAGCCCACCTGGCTCTCTGAGTCCAAACCCAGGGGCTTCTGGGGCTGAGCCACCAGCTGAAGGGCCAGGGGGACCTGTAAGTGTGGCATCGGGGGTGGAGGATCCCTTGTGGCACTCCAGATGGGTAAGAGCCGATGTGTTAGCACAGTGACACCACCCGGCATGGCCTCATCTCTGCTCCAGAGCACAAGGTCCCAGGCCCCTGTCTATCCCTGCCTGTTCCCTGTGAGGACTCTCCTTCCTGCAGCCTCCAGGTGGAGCCAGGGCCCCAGAGAGAGGACTGGGCTGTCACCAGGGCATGGCCTGAGAGGATAGGGGAAGGGAAGGCACCTAGTCCTGGGGTTTCACCAGGAAAGCCTGGATGGGACAGGGTGGTCCTGTGTCACTGCGATTTCTGACTGTCATTCGCAGTGAGTACTGAGCCCAGGCCTAACATGCCAAATCAGGCTAGTGGCTCACAAATTTAACCCCATACAAAGGAGTGATTTTATTAGTGGATTTTTGTGTGGGGCGCTGGGGATCTAGCCAGGAGCTTTCACACTGAGCAACATCTCCAGCCAAGTTTTTAGTTTTGATTTTGAGAAGGGGTCTTGCTAAGTTGTCCCGGCTGCACTCAACCTCAAGATCCTCCTGCCTCAGCCTCCTCCCCGTGCTAGGATGATAGTCGCATGCCTCCATGCCTGACTCTGGCTTCAAACTGCCTCTCCTAGAGGCTTGGCTGTCCTCTCATACCCACTGGGCTGGACGGCTCTGACCCGGGGTTCACACACACACACATCGCTTCCAACTTCGAACCCTGCACGGGCACAGAGAATCAGAAAGGTTCCATAACCCGAGTAAAGCCACACACCTGGAGACAGAGAGCCAAGACTCGAGCCCAGGTAGCCGATGCCCACGGCAGCTGAGCCACCACACCCAGCCGTCGGTGGGGAGCTGGAGTGCAAATCCCTGCTAAGCCATTCTTCCAGCGCTCAAGACTCGTGTTAAGCTGCTAAATTAGCCAGGCTGGGTTCGAACTTGCAATCCTCCTGCTGGGCCTCTCAGTGCTGGGATTACAGGTCTGCGCTACTAGGTCTGGCTTTCTTTCTTTCCTTTTCTTCATTACAGGGGCTTGTACCCAGGGCCTTGGCACTGAGCTATGTTCTTAGACCTTTCTCAGTTTTTATCTTGGGACAAGATGTTGATATGTTGCCCAGGCGGGACTTGAATTGTAATCTTCCTGCCTCAGCTTCCCAGCCAGGAAGGCTCTGTCACTGTGGACTCAGTTTTCAGCCCTCTGTCTCCTCTTAGCACCTCACTGTGTCCATGCGGGTCTCTGTGTTCCACAGCCATCGCCTGGCGACCCCTTTCCCACGGGACAGCTACAGAGAGCCCACGCCACAGGCACCCCACGAGCGTGCACCTACAAGTCTGCACCCCGGCTACCAGCTGAGGCCGAGGCCCACGCGCCCCACCTTCCTGTGCACGTCCCAGGGGGGCCCTACTCCCGCCACTCTGAGAACTGCACGGAGAGAAAACACTTCTGTCATCTCGTGGGTTTTGCTGACTGTCCCCGCCGGGTCCCTCTTGGGCAGGGGAGGTCCCAATAGAGAGAACTCGCATCTCTAGCCTGAGCTCTGCCCGAACCCCCTCAGAAATCACCTTCAAGCTGGGCTTGGTGGCACACTCGTCATCCCAGCCATCCCGGAGGCCGAGGCAGGAGGATTGCCCAGCCAGGGCAAGTCAGGGCGTAAAAAATGGACGAGAGGTGTAGGTCGGTGTGAAGGCCCTGGGCTCTGCTCTCATGCCACAAAACGAGCATTCCCCTGATGGCACCGCTGCGACTTTGAGTGAGGGCGCTAGTGTGGCAGGGGTCTCTAGAGCGAGATGCAGACTAGAGGAACAGCTCGGTGGTTAGAATGCTTGCCAAGCCAGCTGAGGCCCCGAGTTCGACTCCCTAGCGCCACGTAAGTGGCGTGGTGGCACAGCCCTGTGATCCTGGCACCTGGAAGGCTGAGGCAGCAGGATTGCCACGAGGCCAGCCTGGGCTCTAAGGTGAGTTCAGGACCAGCCCGGGCTGCAGAGCGAGACCCTGTCCCAAACAAACAAAGCAAGTTGGCTAGTATTCCATCCTCCCTTCACACGGGCTGTCCCGGGGCCACAGTGCTCAGCTGCTGCGACGGGGCCCGGAGCCCACCTGTTTTCCAAGCTCTGCTAACGTCATCCCCAGGACGTCCCCAGCCTCTCTTTTATTTTAATTTGGAGACAGGGTCTTGCCACGTCATTAATTTGCTGAGGCTGGGCTCAAACTTGCAATCCCCCTGCCTCAGCCTCCCAGAGTACTGGGATCACAGGTGTATGCTATAACATCGAGCTAGGTACTTCTGGTTTTTCCAAATATGTAAAACTTATTAATTAATTCATTTTTAAAATTTAGTGTTTTTGATGGTGGGGATGGAACTCAGGGCCTTTGCACTGACCTGTATCACCAGCCCCTTTTTTTGGTTTTCATTTTGAGACAAGGTCTCAGCAAGTTGCTGAGTTCCCAGGGTGTGCTCGAACTCATGACACTTTCTGCTTCAGCCTCCAGAGTGCTAGGATTATAGGCCTGTGCCACCAGGCCCAGGGCTCTTTCCTTTTTAACTGGTAACGCCAGCTCAGGGGCCAGACCACGAGGCTGCACAAGGCCTTGAGGCTTGGAACTCGGGAAGGGCTCAGGCTAGGGGGAGGCACAGGTGGCCTAGACCACTCCAGAGCACAGCAACCCACACGCTGTCCCGGCCCGAGGCGGCCCTGGCTCAGGACACCAGGCGCGCCCTTGATTCGGGAGTGTGGTCTCTTTTCCAAGCAGCTTAGCTATCAAGCCCCAAGGGGGGTGAGGGAAGAGGGCCCCAAGTTTGAGGCTAGCCTGGGTTACCGTTGACAAACTCTATCTTGGAATCAATACTAGCATACGAGCTGGGATGCGGTTCACGGTGAAGGCCCTGGGTCTGATCCCCAGTACCACACTCCAGAAAAAATCAACCAAGCAGACGAACAGACAAATGAAAGTAGGGAGAGAAATCACACACTATGTGTGTCTACACTTGTTCATGTACATGGCACACACTGCCTGTGCACATCCACTAGGCCCACGTACATACCCACTGACACCCGCGGCCTGCACACCAGATACATTAGACCACAGGGCTTGCCCAGGAGCAAAGGCGCAGTTGCTGAAGGAGCAAGAGGAGCGGAAGAAGTGTGTTATCTGCCTACGTGTCTTTTCAGATGTGCAGTTTGTCACTAAAGCCTGTTTCCAACTAGGGGGACCGAGCCCAGCCCCACGCCACCTCCTTGCACCACAGCCACCCAGCGCTGGCCTCTGGGAGAATGGCTCAGCCCAGGGGTCCTAGATGCCAGGGGCCACAGCAGCCCTTATGGGCCAAGGAGGAGGACGCCACCGTGAGAATCCCACGCAGCTGTCCCTGCTGCCACCGTGTGTGTGCCAGGTGCCCAGTCCAGGGTTGGGGTGGTCCCGGACCCTGTCCCTTCCCTCACATAGCAGCAGCCTTGTGAACCTCCTTCTTGACCACATGGATGCAGGGTGAGGTGAGCCGGATGTGGAGGTACAGACCTGTTGCACATGGGAAACTGAGGCAGGAAGATTACAAATTTGAGCCAAACCTCAGCAACTTAGGGAGATAGCAAGACCCTGTCTCAAAAAAAAAAAAAAGGGCTGGGATGTAGCCCACTGGTAAGACCCTGGGGTCAATCACCAGTGCCTCAAAAGAAAAGGGAAGCCGGGACCTAGGACCCCGTAGCCAGATGTGCTGCAGCTGCTTACACAGGTGTGGTCCACGATGTGTCCTCCCGGCGGGGCCCAAAGCTACCAGCAGCCACCACAGATGCTGCCAGGGGTGCAGACAGCAGCCACCACAGACCACAGCTAAATGAGGCTTCGCACTGGTCTCCTGGGAATAAAACCCAGGGACTGGGCAGCCTAGACCTTGCCTGCCCCTGCTACTTGGCCATCAGTACGTGACACCAGTGCCACCTCCTCCAAGAAGCCTCCCGTAACTGCTTAGTGGTCACTCCTGTGACGAAAAGCAACCCAGCTCTGCAGGCTCTGGCGGGCCGTGTGCAAAGTCAGCAGTGGAACCGAGGCCCTGGGTGCCTGGCAGGCAGACCCTCCCTCCAGACCGGGCGTGCCCAGCCATGCCAAAGTCTCCCCCCTGCCTTGATTTTTTGGTAATGCAATAATAAAATGTGTAAAATGTTAGATTACTTGTAAACACTGAGTATCATGTAGTGTATATTTTATATAAGCCCAAACTGTTTCTGCTAATTCACAAAAACAAGCTGGGCATAGTGGCAGAGGCCAGTAATCCTGTAAGCATCCCAGGAGGCTGAGGCAGGAAGATCACAAGTCTGAGTCCAGCCTGGGCAACCCAGTGTTACTCAGTGAGACCCTGTCTCAAGATCCACGAATAAAAGAAAGGCTGGGGATACCTAGTTCACTGCGAAGGCCCTGGGTTCAAACCCAGTACCTCCCCCAACAACAACAACAAAAAGCAAAAAACAGCAGGCCATGGGCTGACATAGCCAATCTAGATAGATTTTTTTCCCTCCCTAGAGATACAGGAAGTGGTGAGGGGCAGCGTCAGGGAGGCCCGAGGCCCAGGTGGCCGCCGTGGCAGACGGTGTGTGGCCTGTGGCCATCGTTACCATCACAGCTTCCCAGCTAGTACTGCTCAGGAATTTTTACAAACTGAAAACGCCCTGACAGTAGCCACGCCTCAGAGCCACGAGCAGGCCGAGGCCTGGGGATGCTTCCAGCATGACGCAAGGTCCTGCCCAGGCTAACACACTCCCCCCTCCTGTCTCCCCAACAGCTGGGCACCCGAGGATGCACTGGGCTCTGCAAAGACAACTGCTTGGCCTGCTAGCATCCGCTGGGTCCTCCAAACCGGCGCCCACGACTGCGGCAGACAGAGCCCCCACCCTCCAAGGTCTTGGTGCTTTGGGGAGCGGGGCTGGACTGTACACTGCAGCCTCAGGGGCTCTGTGGCCACTGGCTACTTTCCCAGGACAGCCGCACTCAAAGCCACAGGGTCCAAGTCGACACCAGCTGCCTGCGGGCTCAGCTCTGGAGAAGCTGGGCTCCAGGTCTGCTCCGGCCCTGCTGCTGAGCGGCTCAGAAAAGCCTCTTGCCCTCTCTGACCTTGACCCCTCAGTGGGAGGGTCCCCCCATGTCACAGGGCTGTGTGGTGACGAGGGGCTCGCTCCTCCTGGGTCACAGGCTCACAGATCCTTCTTGGATCTTTCTTTCCACCACTAGGGACAAGCCCCAGGCCTGGAGCTGACATATATCCCCGGCCCATTTTATTATTACTATTATTGTGACAGGGTCCTGCCAAATTGCTAAGTTGCCCAGGCTGGGCTAGAACCTGTGATCCTCCTGCCTCAGCCTCCCAGAGTCCTGGGATTCTAGGCCTGCACCACGGCCTGTCTTCTGCAGCTTCTGGGTTGCACTGTCTCCCACAGCCACTTCCACACCATTCTCTCCTTTGCCCAAGGCAGAGGCTCAGGGTCCTCACTGGTGGGGCTCACAAAGATGGAACGGAAAGGCTGGGGTGAGAGAGAAGCCAGGAGGGGTAACCCCCCACCTCCCTCACCCCCTGGGAGAAAACTGGCAAGACCCCTGGCCTCGTTAGGCCTCAGTTTCCCTTCTACAGAGATGAGGTTGGAGGAGATGGCCTCCAAGAGTCTCCTGGCTGGGACAGACCAGGACTTACTGCCCCAGTGGATGATGGGAAGCCAAGACACAGAAACTCGCCATTCTGGGCCTGGCCGCTGCCCTCCTCCTTCCCACCGGGTCACCCAGGGAAGGGCGTCGCCGGAAACAGAAGATGCGAGGGCAGCAAAAGACCCGCCATCCAGCGGGTGCCGCGGGGCGTCCTGTGCGTGTGAGTGCTCCCCACTATTTAGGGGCAGGAGGCAGGGGCTGCAGAGTTGTGTCCATTCCTGGGGGTGCAAAGCCATCCCAGGCCAGGTACACACAAGGCCCAGAAAGGTCCAGAGCAGAAAGCAAGTGGCTAAATATCTCATGGCTTCTCCCATGCAGAACTCCCAACGTGTAAGTAATTTAAAGAGCAAAATAAAAGAGAAAACATCAAAAATGGGGATCGAGTGTGAATGGGAAGGTGACGGGGTGGGGAGAAGGGGGCATGATGACGGGAGGGGATGGGGAGAGAAATAATTGGAGTGCCTTATGTCTGCGCCTGGAACCCCGGAGCTGAATGTAATCTGATGCATGGTGAACACATACCATAAAAAGTACACTGGCCCAGTGGCATGGCCTGCAAGCTCAGCACTCTGCAAGGCTGAGGCAGGAGGATCTCAGGCTCAAACCCAGTGTTGAGGACTCAGCAACTTGGCTAGAACCTGCCTCAAAAAAAGAAAAAAAGGGAAAGGGGCGAGGGATGTAGCTCGGTGCAAAAAGCCCTGAATCCCCGGTACTAGTGAGAAGAGAGAGAGAGAGAGAGAGAGAGAGAGAGAGAGAGAGAGAGGTTACAGGGAAAGAAAAACAATGGAGGAGGTAATTCTGCAAGGTTGGAGGACCCTCAGCTCCTACGGTTTTCAGCGCTGGACATCACCCCGGCAGGGACAGGGTGGGCTTCTGTGGCCAGGGTCGGGGTCCTGACCCCCAACACGAAGTGACGCTGAACTAGCTCAGCCCTTGCCCACCCTGTCTGCCCTCACCCCTCAAGACTCCTTCACCTGAACTCTCATATAACGAGAGGGGAAACTGAGGCCTGGGTGGACTCCTGGGCGAGCAGCAGGGCGCCACACCCTCGCCGTGGGATCCCAGGAGGCCCGATGCACCATTAATTGTAATTAACTCATTACTCCTGCTGCCAGGTAGCGGCGGAGGCGGCCGGCGCGGGGAGCCCCGCATGACTCAGCCGTGTTTACAACATGCGAACCCATTTAAGAGCTTGTAAAGTCGCTATAAATGGCTCTTGGCAACGGGAAATAACGATCCTCTCTCTTGGGCTGCCAGCTTAACAACCGTCGGGTCGGGACAGCGGGGATGGCGCTTCGGAGGCCACACAGTGCCACCTGGAGGCCGTGTGCTGCTCTGCCAGGCCAGAGTCCAGCAGGGGGAAACTGAGGCCCAGCTGAGTGCAAGGACATCCCTCCGTTGCCGTTAGAAGTGTCCAGAGTGTCAATGAGGCGTGTCTGACCCGCAGGCATGGTTTGTCCTTATTTTCTGAGTGAACGGCAACAGTCTTGAGCCACATGGGACATACATAATTCAGGTGGCACACGTGTGTGTGTGTGTGTGTGTGTGTGTGTGTGTGTGTGTGTACTCAGACCTCCTTTCTGAATATTTTTCATTACAACATAAAAAAATCAAATGCAAAAACCAAAGGGTGGCAGGATGGTCACACCTGGAAATTGAAGTCCAAATGACAGATGTGACTTTTCATTCCCCACGGACATGAATTCTTTAAACTGCTCCGGTTCTGAGTGGCACTGTGAGACAAGGTGTCCAGCAGGGCGGGCCTGGGGTCTTTTAGGAGTGCACATTGCAATGAAACCTGGGTACCCCGCGCCAGCTATAAACGACCTTCAATTCCAGGGCCTTAACTCTTCCCGCCCCACATGGGCTCCAGCCTTCCCCTGGTCCCCGGTGGACATGCACATGGCCGGTCCCTGTGTCCTGGTCCTCCACCCGGTGCCCCGCACACAAGCACTCTTTAACTGTCCTTCCCCCGGCGGCCTCCGTGCACCAGACATGCCAGCTCTCCAGGCAGGAAGAGCCAGAGCTCCACGCACAAGAGAGGCTGGGGTGACAGAAGGGTGGGGTCCTTTTCCCATGGACACATGGCAGGGACAGGGACTTGCCCACAGTTGCACAGCCAGTCACTGAAGGGCATGGCCCCCACTGATCTTTGCACAGCGAGGGGGAAAATCTCCCCTTTCCCGCTGGCCCAGGGACAGGTACAAATGCTTACTCGGTGACAGCCTCTGTGTAACATGAGCTATGGACTTAATCCATACATCATTTTGTGTGTGTGCTCCTAGGGATTAAACCCAGAACCTTCACACTCGGCGACACCCCAATGTATTTTTTTAAATTACTGATTTTTAGGCAGGGTCTGCCTAAGTTGTCCAGGCCGAGCTCCAACTGTGATCCTCCTGCCTCAGCCTGCAGAGTGCTGGCATAAGCCACCACGCCCAGACACACACCTTATGAGTGCAGAGACTGGAGCCAGCAGGGTTCACGCAGAGAGCCAGCGGCACAGCCAGGTTTTGCCTGAGACTGAGGAAGGGGCTGTGGAGTGGGCCCCGCAGGACGTGGGACTGGGTTTGGGAAGCAGGCTCGGACAGCCAGGGGAGCTCCTGCCTGACAGCTCAGGCCCCCTGAGGCCTTCACTACCGCACCAGGGGCAAGCACCGTGCCGGCCACTCACCCACAGTCATGCCGTCCATGTAGCGCTTGATGATGTCAAAGGAGTCTCGCAGGTTGCCCTCTGTGATGTCAAAGATGATGTTGGCCTGGTTGGCCGGGTACAGTGGCGTGACGGCCCGCAGGAAGATGATCTCTGTGGAGACAGGGCAGAGGATGGAAGGGCAGCACCGGCCACCCACCCCAGCCTCACCCTGGTACCGAGGCCCAACCTGAGGGGCTGTTCGTACGGCAACATCGCTGAAGCCACAGACCGCGGTGGGCAGAGGCAGAGGACTCCCGAGCATCGCAGCCTAGCTGTCTCTGTTGAATCAGTGGGGAAACTGAGGCCTGAGGAGAGTTTGTTTGTTTGTGTTCCTCAGTACTGGGGATCCAAGGGCTCTGAGCTACATTTCCAGGCCTTTTTAGTTTTGGATTTTGGAGCAGGAACTTGCTAATTTGCTTAACTGCCCGGGCTGGGCTCCAGCTTGTGATCCTACCTCCCAAAGCACTGGCACTACAGGAGTGCGCCCCGGGCCCGACTCGAGCCTGGATCTTCTCTGAGGTCATGGAGCCAGCGGCCAGCAGTGCTAGCATCGGGATATAAGGACAGATCAACTATGAATATTCACGAAGCTGGTGACAGGCAGCCGACAAGAGACAGGGAAAGGCTCAGGGCAACTTGGGTCAGACCAGCCACGCCTTGGGTGGCCGGCCCGCTGCGCAGACCACCTAACCATGGAGTGGCAGGCTGCTAACCAGGCAGCTGAGCAAGCCTGCAGCCATGGGGCCCGGTTCCACTCTGGCTCCTGGTGCTGACCTTAGGGGTGTCCTCCCCCCAGGCCTCAGTGTCTACATCTGTAACGTGAAGTGGGTCAGATGGCTGGTGCCCACTTTCGGTCCTTTCTGGCTAAAGGTCAGGGTCCTGATCCTCTGGACCCAACATCTAACAGGTGTCTGCAGCTCCTCCTGGCTCCCTGCATAACAATCCTGGCTGGAACGTTTCCTTAGGACAGCCACGTCCTGCGCAGGAGGTGTTTGTCCTGCCTCCTCACTGCCACCAGGTGGCCCTGCACAGCCTTCCCACGGCTCGAGCACAGGAATGCTATCCTCAAGTGGCACAGTCCTGCCTGGCTTCATAACTGCGTGTCTTCCTGGAGAGGAAGGGTCTTTCTTGCCACTTTCCCTCCAGGCCCTGCACGCACCAGAGCTCAGTGAACATGGAGGTGGCTCCTACCAAGGCCGCGGAAGGAGATTCCCTGGCAGAAAAGGATGGCGAGAGACCACGCCTTCCCAGGTACCTGCTGTACACCCTACTGGGAGGTGTACAGAGCGGGGTTCCATCCACAAACTAAAAAACGTGAAGTGCTGGTACGTCTACACCATACCAGCCGGGCACCCCTTGGAGAGCTAGGTGGGGTGTAGGACACTGACTCCATTACCCAGGCACCCCCTCTGGTCTGGCTCTTCCAATTCCCACCATCTGGATCTAACATCCAAGTCCCATCAGATGTCACCTTCCAAAGGCTCCTCAAAGCTCTGGGGGCCCCAAGTGCAAGTTCAGGCTCTTGTGGATCCTTGCCAAGTGGCTACCATCCCAGGCAGAACAGCGCAGTCAGGTCCCATTCACCTCTGCAGTGGTCATCTGCTCTGCTCAGCTACCTGTCCTCAGTGATCAGCTGCCACTTGCCAGGCAGGCTGCAGCAGGGAAGTCACGCTCCTGGGGCCCTCCCTGACCCCCCAGGGCGTGGCCCAGAATCAACACTGAATGCTGTCTGCAGAGGGCTGGTGGCCAAGGAAGAGACCCCGGCGTGAGAGAAAGGAGAGCCCAGGAAGGTGTTGTGCAGGCTGAGTATGAGGGGATACCCCATGGGAAAGGTCATCCTCAACCCCTAGCCACATCTTTAGCTGGCTTTTCTTTCTTTCTCCTCTCTCTCTCTTTCTGTTTTTTTTTCCTTTTCGTGAGTCAGGGTCTTACTCAGTTGCCCAACAGACTCAAACTTGCAATCCTCCTGCCTCAGTCTCCCCCAGGGCTAGGATTAGGGGCGTGTGGTCAGGCCCCCAGCTCTACCTCACAAGACAGGGCTTTCGCAGGCCAAGCCCTCAGTTCCAGCAGAGGCAGACCCCAGGGTCAGGGCGGGCACGCCGGCCCACTCACCTTCAGGGCGGCTGAACTCACGGAAGGTGGGCAGTGAGATGACGGTGTGGGAGATGGTGTGCACCGGGTCCCTCACGCAGGCCACATCGGTGGGGCGGCAGGACTTGATGCAGCGTACTGTGTCTGTCTTCTCCTGGCGGAGCCTGTGGGATGACAGCACAAAGATTGGGACTGTCACTTCTGCCATCAGGGATCCGACAAGGGAAGGAAAACTACTCACAGGCCTAGCAGTGGACCGCCGCTCCCCTAACACCCAGGACTGCCAGAATAAGTGTTTTTCCCCTTTTGCTACGTGACGTGACTCAGAGGTACCGCCCCCCTCACCATGCAGAAACTCTTCAAAGCCACTCACACTGCAGCCCGTCGGGGCCACCGCCCTAAGGAGCACAAAGACTCCCTTGCCCTGACGCGGTGCTGCGTCTCCAGCACAATATGGCCGCTTGTGCTGTCCACTAGTGAACTGGCTTGGGCTGAGACTTAGTCTCCCGTGAATCACTGTGCTCCCAACTCGAGATCTGACGTTGTGGCGCTGTCACTCAGATCAGGGAGAGAGAGGAGGGTCTCCTGCAACCCTTAATGCAGAAGCTGCCCACGGGCCAACGCCAGGACCCTGAGCCACCTGCTCCTCTCCTGTGAACAGTCAGAACTGGGAGAGTCGAACTCGCCCGCTGCAGAACAGAAGGGCAGATCAAAATTCTCCCCACACATGACTCAGTGGCCTTCTCCTGCTTACTTGCCGGGATGCCTGTGTCAAGAGGGGTCTCTTCCAGCTGCCCCCGGACACTGACCCTGCTCCTCCCTCAGGAGTCTTGAGCTGCTCTGTCTGGATTCTTTCCAGCTCATTCACGGACCTGTGGGTCCCTCTTTCCTCCCCGTGGCGACCTTCACATGTAACCGGTCAGTGATTCTGACTCTGCTCCCCTGGGGCCGGGTGAGTGCACCCAGCTCGCCATCCCCTCTACCGAGACCTGGCAGCGGTGTTCTCGCCACAGGAGCACCTTGCTCGAAAATCCTGGTATCCGGTCTTGGCCTTGCTCTCGACCACTATGGTTGAGAGTCACTGGGAATGGTGACGACCCTCACCAACTGACTCACGTACCTGCCGACCTCGGAACAGAGACAAGGGGGGCACCCCTCTCTTCTTCCAGGTTCCTTCACCCCTCCTTTACTGGGATCTCTCCTTACCATGGGAGCAGAATCTTCCAAAATTCCCCCAAACTCCCCCTTGGGTGTCTCTTAACCTAAAGCCTCTTCAGCTCACTCCAAATCTCAAGCCTAAACAATTAATGTTCTTATCAACTGTTGCTTGGCCTGGGTATACACTGAACAATCAGTCACCGCGGCCTGAGTTTGAGGATGTTCGACTTTAATATCAACCATGATGTCCGTAACTCTTGCTCTTGCACAGTAAAAGGGAAGAGGCTCCCTCCGTCCACGCTTTCTC